>JAHWFO010041446.1:0-16362 GCA_023313115.1 Rhysida immarginata | reverse complement strand
CCATATCAAATGCCCCTTCTTCAAGAATGCTCAGTCCAAATTTGAAGTCATTCGGACTCATGGTTGTTTTTTTATAGCATTTTTACAAAGGGACTTTAATTATAATCACCTTGTATTATGTGGTTTCAATTTTGTGAAGCACATAAGAAAATGTCAGTCATTCCATGCTGTTCTTTTTTGATCACTTATTGTACTAAATAAGGGGTGAGCAAAAAGTAAGGTTACAAAGCCTGCAATGAAACATGTAGATTTTATTTCATTCAACCAATACAGCCTACTGATAGTACATATATTAGGTTATTTTTCGACATAGTCTCCATATCGTTTTAGACGCTTGTCGGCTCGTGGGATGAGTTTGAATATTCCCTCCTGGTAAAAATCCTGTCCTTGCGTGTTCGGCCACGTTGTTGGGAAGTGTTTCACCTCCTCGTCTGAAGCAAATCTTTGGTCTCCTAGGTGCTCTTTCAAGTGAGGAAAGGGGTGAAAGTCGCTTAGAGCGAGGTCTGGGCTGTGGGGAGGGTGTTCCATGATGTCCCAGCGAAACTGCTTCAACAGCATGGTGGTCTTCTAGGCTGTATGAGGTCGCACGTTGTCGTGAAGGAGGATGACTCCCTCGATGGATGTCCTGGCCATTTCCTCCTGAAGAAGTCCTGGCCATTACGTGACAATGTGGCTGAACACGCAGGAATAGGATTTTTACGAAATTCATCCCACATACCGAAAAGTGTCTAACGTGTCTAACGAAAAGTGTCTATGTTTCACTGCAGGCTTTATAACCTTACTTTTTGATCACCCCTCGTATATTATACCTCTTACAAAGTACTTTATTTATTTATTTATTTATTTATTTATTTATTTATTTATTTATTTATTTTGATCTAGGAACTTCTCAACATCTCTGCCTCCCTTAAATGATGTGTTACAATAATATTGGGTAATTGTTATGTAAATGGAAAGAACTGCCTTTGTCAGCATCAACAATGATGAACAAGACTGTGACAGTAATCAAAAAGACAGTGGCAGTCCAGGAGATGTAATTTGCCTAAATGCCTCTCTTATGATATCATGTAAGTCTGAGAATTTATTTTTATAATAGTGTTCAACAATTACTTGACCCATTTAATTTTTAGTATGTAAATAATAATACCTGTTAAATGAGAACACGTGCCATAGTATTGAACATATATCTGGATTCACTTGCCATATATATTCAAGGGTTTGCAGTGGAGAAAGTATTACGTGTTGCATCATGGGAGCCTTCTTGCAAAGCTCTGAGTAATTTTACAGAAAATAAATCCCTCCCCCTCCTTATTTTCTCTCTCCCTCTCTACTGCTTTTACTTCCTGGAATTTGCAACCTTTATTTCATTTTATCTTGTTTAAGTTAACCTCCTCTTCTACCTTTTCAATCATTCTCAAAATACATGTATAAGGCGTTTCTAAATTATCTCGTGTATTATACATGTTTATTACTCAAAAACTATTACAGATTTTAACGTGATTTCTTTTATTCACAAAGAAAAACTCATAATGTTTCTTAGCCTCGCTTGAGTTGATAATAAAACGTGGTTGGTGCATGATACCATTGTTGGCACGTTTTTCCATTTTTTGCTAGACGCAATAAACAGTGGCGAGTGTTCAAGAAAAAGCTCAATCTGTGTTATGGCTTGCGGAACTTAAGTCAATGATTACAGTTCAGAGAATGTTCAAAACAAAGTTTAAAAAGGATCCTCCAAATCATAAGTCAGTTAAGCTATGACATGAAGAATTTTTAAACACAGGCAGCCTGTTACACAAAAAGGGTGCTGGTAGACCTTCAGCAACACCACATAAGAGTAGAAAAGGTCAGGGACGTGTTCGATCGTAGTCCCCGTAAATCACTTTGCCAAGCGGCTCGTCAACTGGATATGCCAATGACATCCGTACATAAAATAGTGAAACACAACCTTCGTCTTACACCCTACAAAATCCAGATGATGCATGAACTGAAGCCAGATGACCGACCGAAGTGCAAGAAGTTTGCTGAGGATATGCTCCAAAAACTCGACAATGATCCCACATTGAAGACATTTTGTTTTCTGGTGAGGAAACATTCCATACTTCTGGAGCAGTAAACCGATACAACTGCTGCATTTGGGGCTCACAAAACCCCCACATTCTAAGGGAGCCTATACGCGACAGCCCAAAGGTTAATGCTTGGTGCGGTTTAATGCATGATCGAGTAATCGGACCTTTCTTTATCACTGAAGACACCATTATCGCTGCAACCTACCTGAGAACTACCTGGAGAACTACCTGATTCCGCAGGTGGAAGAACTGCAGTCCAATATAGTCTATCAACAAGATGGAGCACCTCTTCACTGGGGCCTGCAAAATTTTAGGCAGTGCCTGGATACGAACTTTCCAGGACAATGGATTGGAAGGAATGGGCCAATCCCATGGCCCCCTCGCTTACCCGATGCAAACCCTCTGGATTTTTTCTTCTGGAGATATGTAAAAGACAGAGTGTACAAGACGAACGTTAATGAAACTGAAACTCTGAAGAACAGATTTATTGAAACAATCACTGAAATCAACCCCGAAATGCCAGCCCGAACATGGGAGGAAATCGAGTTTCGCTTTGACACCCTTCACGCCATAAATGCGGGGCACATTGAAATTTATTAAGGCATGCTAAGAAACTTTTTGAACTTTTCTTTGTGAATAGAAGAAATCTCATTAAAATCGCTTTAATAATTTTTGAGTAATAAACATGTATAATACAGGAAAGAATTTAGAAACCCTGTATTTTTAAATGCTTTTTTTTTTTTTCTAATTTGGCGAAGTATTGATCAGCTGATGTTGTCACCATGATGATTTAACTTTAAATGACAGCGATATACAAGGGTAGCCCAGAAAGTAATGCACTACACTTTTTTTTTCTCCGTCCCCAACAATGATACGAATGTGAAACTTGAGATATGCATTCTTTGAAGTTTTCGGAGTGTGCACGCAAAGTTTCCGTTTCTTCCGACAGATAGCGTACGTGCAGCAATGGAACAACATGGCGCCTGTAAGTGATGTACGAGGTCTGTTCAAAAAATACGTAGACTGACGTCATAAAATAAAATATACTTTATTCAGAAGTTACACATCTGGGTCCCCTTCAAAGTACTCTCCTCCCCGACGCACACACTTATTCCAACGGTGTTTCCACTTTTGGAAACAGTCCTGGAACGCTTCTTTTGTGATGTCCTTCAGCGCCTTCGTCGCATTTGCCTTTATGTCGGGAATCGTCTCAAATCTCCTTCCTTTCAAAGGTCTTTTGAGTTTGGGAAACAAGAAGAAGTCACAAGGAGCGAGGTCAGGTGAGTAGGGTGGGTGAGGAAGAACAGTGATAGAGTGTTTGGCCAAAAACTCTCGAGTTCTGAGGGCTGAATGGGCTGGAGCATTGTCGTGATGAAACAACCAGTCACCTCTCGTCCACATTTCTGGCCTTTTCCACTCGTCCAGTGGCAGTTTTTCCGAGTTTAACACAAAATTTCACAGCAACTCTTTGCTCGTTCAAGTCACTCATTCTAAAAATCCGCCAAACGAAAAAAAACACACTTCACAAACAACCGCGTAGCTAATCAACCAATACTGATATTTGCAATCAAAAAACTACCTTGTAATCAGCGGATCTGTCAGAAGATGGCGACACCAAGCGATTTTGATTGGGACCAACAGGGCCCGCGCAATTCAAACAGTCTACGTATTTTTTGAACAGACCTCGTACGTTACAAGCAGCGTGTCATCATTGAATTTCTCACTGCGGAGCAAGAAATGGTTGGAAATATTCACAAACGTTTATGTGCAGTTTATGGAGCATCAACAGTCGACAGAAGTACGGTTAGTCGCTGGGCACAGAGGGTGAGGCCATCAGAAAGCAGTTCAGCGGAGCTCCAAGATTTGCTGTGATCAAGGTGGCCATCCTTGGCTGTCACACCTGACGTCGTAACACATCACGAAACAGGGTTGAACAGTGTTACCCCATTCACCCTACAGCCCTGATCTAGTGCCCTCAGACTTTCACTTGTTTGGGCCATTGAAGAATGCTATTCATGGAAGACATTTTGAGGATGACAAAGAGGTGATTCGCACAGTGAAGACATGGCTGCGTGAACAGAACAAGGACTGGTACCGACAGGGCATACATGCCCTTGTGTCTCGCTGGAAGAAGGCCATAGAACGGAACGGAGATTATATGGCAAAATAGGGAGTGTAGAAGAAACATCTTTCTTTCATGTCTATAAGTTTCATTGTGTTCAATAAATAATTGTTGAAGATAAAAATTGTGGTGCATTACTTTCTGGGCTACCCTCATATATACATGGTGTTTCTAAAAGTAGTTACCAAACATTACACACAGTTAGGGGACACCAAATCACACAGTTGTCACCATAGCATTGGGGGTGGAGGGGGGTGGAACCCTACCATTGTCTGGCTGCATTTCTCCACTGCAAACTCTTAGTGAATGCAAGTATAGTTATTTGCATTTCCTAGCAAAATTACACAATATGATTAAAAGTTTCTGGACATCATGATCATGAAAATTAGGTAATATTTATTTATTTATTTTTATTTAGGGTTGAATAAGCATCTGCTGGGACCCATATGGCCGGATAGGCTGATGAATAGCATCCCCGCAGGTGGTTACAGTGGTTCTAAATACAATTTAATTACGACATAAATATTAATACTAAAGAAAAATAAAAAGCATTTAACCATGGTTAGTAGAAAGAAAAAGGTTAATAAAAATAATTTTGTAGATTTTTTTTTAAACACATCTAATTGTTGCGAGGAGCAGATGGAATCTAACTTGCCTATGTAAAAAAATACATCTCATTTGAAAATTGTTCTTGACTAAAGGGAATCTGATAGAGGTCATGGAATGAGTAGGATAAGAATGTCCCTCGTTCTAATTGTGAATAATAATGGGAGAAGATAAAATAAGTTGGCAATTGATTGCTTTATATATAAACAGGCATAGTTGAATAAAGTAGATTTGAGTAACAGATAAGATTCGTAGGGGTGCGAAATAGTGAGAAACTGAATGAGACTTACATAATTTTAGTAGGATACGCAAAAACCATTTTTAAAGTTTAAATAATCGAGTTAAGTTATAAACAGTAGAGGATCTGCAAAAATTTTTACCTTAGCAAAGGGAAGAGTGGATCTGAGTGTAGTACAGTAGAAATAGGACACGATCGGGGAGAAATTGTAATTGAGAAATCATACCTTGTTTTTTTGTTAAGTTTGGTAAGCAGCGAGTTGAGATGCAAGTCCCAGGACAAATCATGTGACAAATAAATGCCTAATTACTTAAATGACTTGGTGATAGTAAGCAGTTGGGAATTATAGTAAATGGGCAGATTAGCATGGATATTTCGCTTACTATGCTGATAGAAATACATAAGGTTTGTTTTATTAACGTTAAGAGATAGCGACTTTGCAAGATTCCATAAACCTAAGGTAGATAAGCCAGTTTCATCTTTACTGAAAAATGCAAACAAAAAATTGAAACACTTATATTGATGTTGATAATATCCATGAACCATTCTACATTTGGCTAGCTAGGGAGCAATAAACAGCTTTCACTAATTAACACTCCAGTGTGTTGTGGATTAGAATTTAAAAATGTCAAGTATAAAGGTCAATTAATTTTTTCAGTCAGCTTTGAAGATTATCCATTTTTGTCTCTGGTGTGAGAAACAAATTGATGAAGGAAAAGAAAAAAAAATTGGTTCCTACTGAAAAAAATCCAAAAAGTTGGTATTTCCTTTTCATATTGTATCTCCAAACAGTAGTGTATAAGGATATGAAATCTGTTCATAAAGAATTAGTAATTGTAAATGAAGTCTGAAGTCAGGAATCTTTGTTTTGTTTTGCTTTCCTCTCCGAAAATACTTTCTCTAAACTGCCACTTCGTGGCATAATTGTCGCACTTGCAAGAGGCGAATATCGGGAACTCTCTGGTGATCTGCTTATTTTGCATGTTGTATAGAGTAACCACTCTCAACAAAGATTTGGTACCAATAGTAAATTGTAGGCCTACTTGGAGGATCTTACTATACGTTGTACGAAAATTATGCTAGACCGAGTCACCGAGTTCATTCCTTGGAACCAAAAGATACTTCAAGTATGTTCCGCACTAGTTAAAGTAACCATTTTGAATAGTAATGGTGTTAGCACTTCTAGTGACTGCCTTTGTTACTACAGCACTTCTGAGTCATACTTGATTATTTTGCTCTAAAATGACACCTCATCAAATTCTGTATAAATTTCTTTTGGCTTTAAATTTGTAAATTCCTTTTCAATCTCCTTGTATAGGCAGTAAGTGGCTAACTTTTTTAATCAGTCAACACATTAAGCTGTGTCTGCACTTTGAACATATGAGGTGAGGAACCAGAAATAACACGAAATATTTTATTAAATTTAATGTATTTGATAGAATATTTTCAAAGTTTATTCACCTTCAAAATAGAGTCCGTCAGACGTAATGCATTTGTCCCAACGTATCTCCCATTAGTTGAATTATTTTATATACGTGTACTTGTCCAAAGTTAAGCTATTTCAGCAATTTTTGTTTCACCTCTTCTACATCCTGAAAACTACTCCTATTTAGCTTTCTTTTCATTTTTGGGAATAAAAAGAAGTCGCTGGGGGGAGTCCAATGAGTACGGCGGGTAATAAACCGTTGTCATTGGGATTTAATTTAAAAACTGCTATATGTGCAGGGGCATTGTTGTAATGGAGGAGCCAATCCCTTGTTTGCCACAATTTCACTTTTTTTTTTTTTTTTTTTTTTTTTTTGCACTGCCTCATGCAATCGTTTTAGCACTTCGAGATAGTAATTTTGGCTCACTGTAATGCCCTGAGGAACAGATTCTTGGTGGATGATCCCCTTTATGTCAAAAAAGCAATTCAACATAGTCTTTACGTTTGATCTCACCTCTTGCTTTTTTCAATCTTGGGACGAAACAGTCTTCCATTGGCTAAATTTTTGCTTGGTTTCTGGGTCGTACCCATAACATCACGATTCATCACTTATTGTAACTTTTGACAGAAAATCTGGATTGCTTTTTGACCATTCTTTCAAATTCTAGCACAAACTCACGGTTGATCCCTGAAAATTGAGGGATGTTCCAGTAGAGATCCATCTTTGAGTAGGTTAGGTTAGAGCATGTCTGATGTGTTCATCTTTATTTTGAACATGGCCCAGTCAGGGATTTTTTTAAATGTTTTTGTCTGTTCTGCAAGTTGAGGGATGTCCTACTAGTTGAATTGAGGGATCTTCAATTCAACCACTCCTCTGACATTCGACCACTATAAAATGAGAAAACCTCTCGTAAACCTTTGCCTGACTCAAAGTTTCTTCCTTGTAAACCTTCCGAAGTATTGCTGATTTCCCTAATGCACAGTTCTTAACTATTTTGATTTGAGGAGCTCTTTACAGAATCATTTGGACAAGAAATAACTTGGACTTTTATTTCCAGGAAGGATCAAATCACTCTGATATGATGTGTATGAAAGGTGGCAATAATTTTCATTTATTTCAATAATTATTTATTATTATTATTATTATTATTATTATTATTATTATTATTAAGTAAAAAAAAGGTTTGCAGGGCATGATTCATTTTTGCCGTCGATACACGGACGACAGCCTTATCTCTCATGCATGGGTAACATACAAAGGAAGAAAAAGTAAAAGCAACATGACGATGTACAAACATCGATTGCGTAGACGGCTCCTTGCCTGACGAAGATGAAGATCTTGAATTGGATACCAGCTTTAAATCGATTGCCCTGTCACAGAAATCAGATAAGTTTAATAATATGGAACAAATTTTGAAAGCAATTACGGATTTTATCCACGTCGTTAAAGATTTTATTGCTGCGGCTAATAAGATCCAAGACGAGAACCGAGTGCTCAGTGGCAAATTTCACCAAGTGTTAACATTGCTGCAGACGCATGAAAAAACATCATGCTCTGTTAGTTCAGGAGATTCTATTGCCGATAACGTAAGGAAAGTGAATTTAGGCGCTGATCTCTCGACAGCTGCGGCCAAAGCAGAGTTTTATTCGGTCTATAAGAGAACGCATCTCTTCCTAGGGCTAACAAATCGAAAAAGCACGGCTCTAAACCACTATGTATCGGAACAAAGGGGAACTGCTCTGGACTTATTTATGCTAGAAATCATAACAACACAGAAAGGAAGCTCTTTGTTTCTCGCTTCAACCCTGTGTCACTGTTGCTCAGATGGGGGATTTTGTTTCCTATATTTCATTGTTAATTGTACTGAGGAGATGTGCTAAATTAAAATTAAGCATCCAAACTATGCTTCATTTGTTTTAATTACAAGCATTAACGATTATGACCTTCTTTTTAACCCCTCAGTCTAGTCAGCTAGTACTCTATTATCGCCTTTTCTGAGCAGACTATATGAAAACCAAATTGATGTTATACCCCTGGAGGAGGGCAAGCTGGCTGGGAATGATGGTAAATAAAATTTATTACCAGAACATCAGAGGCCTAAGAACCAAATTGGCTCGTGCAATGGACTTTGTATTTGAACATAACCATCTTATTTTCTGCTTGACTGAAACATGGCTGGATAGCACAGTCACTGATTTCATGCTTTTTGCTGAAGGCTTTATTGTATTTAGATCGGATCGCCCAGCTAGAAAGAGGGGAGGGAGTGTATTAATTGCGATCCCGACTCTCTTGAAATCATCTCAGTGCCCTTTTACTACCTCTGTTAAAGATATAGATATTGTCAGCGCTGTTATTGCAAAGAACGGATCAGGTTGTTTGGTGCAATAAACTGTGCATTATTAACTGTTACATTCCACCTACACTTTCATCATCTAATTTTGAGACATTTTTTGAGGAGCTCTTGCAGTTTCTCGCCATGCTTGATTACGAGTGTTTGGTTCTGGGAGACTTTAATTATTCTGATTATAAGGCTTACCCAGAAAACTACTCGTATGCCAAGCAAAGAAAAGTTTTTGTGATCACCCACGCGCGTTGGAGGGGCCTATTCAAAGACCCAAAGCAGAACCAACTCCGACGTGGTGGGGGACGAGGATTCGGGACTTATGTGAAGTGAAGCTAAACAAATTCAAGCAAGGGACATGCGACGGTTTAAAACTTAATTTAATTTATTAAGAATGCAAATACGTACACTCATTAACATAATAAGATGCATAGTGCATAAAAAAAAGATCAATTAACTTTTGTCACTAATTAACGAAAAACTTGTTCCTCTGGAAGTGACCCACTTAAATAAACAACAATAACCCAAACTCAAATAACCTTATAATACCTTAAACCCTGTTACCCATTCTTATCCTTCGTTTTTACAGGGACCCTGGGACAGTTACCCACACAAGAATTTGACAACACTTATAAACAACGTTATCCTCAAATCTCATATTCAGTATTAAGCGCATAAACTCATTTGTGCTAAAGGCAATTGCACACTAATACAACTGGGTCATAAGCCGATGCTCACTGCTCAAGTCTCATCTACTTTTCTTTTATTAACTGCACCTCTGTGAATAACATTTGGTAATACGAGCGGGCAAGAACGCGTCATGCCTTTCTTTTGACTACTTGTTCAACCCTTCCACCCACACTTATTCAGTGGTTTCCTGAAGCAATTGAACACGGGGAGAAAGGCAGTAACCCCACACTATTAGAGATTCACGCAAAAGACGCTCGACACCCCCTCCGTATTACCACATGCTAGAATGCAGCGTATTCCTAGCAGCTTCGCTACAAGTGAATGCCGCCTACAATGACATCACAGCAGTGAGCATTCGCTTTTAGTTTTAAATTAAATTCAGACATCATCAATATGAATTTAATCATAATACACGCCAAACAAGTTATCACTAATTCTTTACATATCTAGTTCCAGCCTCAATTACTGTTTATTAACACAATAACACGAACGTCAGCACTATTCGCTTGAATCTGCGTTAACTGCAACTTGATACATTTTAATGGAATCGTTCTCCTTCATAGAGTCATATAACCGTGGAATAAGGGAACCCCTGGTGATTAGAAACAAGGGCAGAAAAAACATAAAAGATCTCACCAAATGGGCCATCTATCTGGCTTGATGACTTCTCAACTTAGCAGTTTTTTTCGCATGTTCGCTTCTTTATCAATACAAACGATGTGTTGTCGGCTTGCATTAGTTTCATCATTTTAATTTCAAAGAACACATGAAATTCTACAGACTGATGAGCTAAAACACTGTTTTAATGTTTAATATACATTGTAGCTCGTTATACTTAATATTGTCTTAACATAATATATACTTATCGCCCGAGGAAAACATTTTCAACGATATGGCGGCGTTCTAAATAAAAAATCGTTGTTATTGCAGAGAGCCTTCCTCTCTCAACAACGACATAACAGCAAAGACACGAAAATACCTATAACAATTGCCTGTTTTTATACACAAAGAGATTGTAATCACTTCTCCGAAATTCAATAATACTTAAAAATGGGATCATGATTTTTGAATCGCACATTGTTCCAGCTTCCCAAGTTTAAAGATACTACCAACAATGCTTACATAAATAACCATATAACAACAAAATAAGGCAGTTATTATTTCTACATACTTTAACACAGAATTACCCTCTATACGGGCTTAAAGTTAGGGTTCACCAAATCAAAAACCAAAAAAAATAAAAGAACCCCCCATAATTATAAATGGGCTGATTATTGATTTGCCAACCTACAATGAAATTTCTCAAACAGAAAGATCATGCAAAAAAGACTTTTTTATAATGGGCGTATATGACCGAGTCCTCCCCCCTCCTCCTACACCAAATCTACACTGCCTACAGTCACATTTTAACAACCTGTTGGCTAAACGAAACTAGTTTCGTTAACTGCAATCAAGTCAAAAACGTTCACGGTGACAATCTTGACAAAGTTTTCGCTGTGTCAAAATACTTAGTGAATAGAGCGGAGAATGAGGTGGTAAGGATGGATGATTTTCATCCTCACTTTTCATAGTGGTACTCAAAACCCCACATGTTGTCAAAATAAAACCCAGTACATCAAGATGTTTATTTAATAGAGGTGACTGATGTTTATTTAATTAACTTACTTGGGATTTTACAATTTTTTGTATGATCACGGTTGGAAGGATGTATCAACCAGCTCTGAAGTTAATGTGATTTGGGACCATATTGTAGAGATAATAAAGGCTGCGATATCTAATTTTCCATTCACAAATGGTTTTGTCTGACACCCAGCTGGGGAAAGACCTAAACGATGATAGCTCCTTTTGTAGACCCTTTTCTGACCCTTTGGATTAGCTGATGGAACAAAAATAAACAGGAGATGCATAAGAAATTCAAAAAATCAAACAAGACAAATGATTATCTTGAATTTTCAGCAGCCAAAAGAAAATTTAAAAAGCATTGGGCACTCGATAGAAAGAATTATTTTAACTTGATGGGAGCCGAACTGAAGGTCAACCCCAAAGATTTTTGGGAGATATCTAAAAGCTACTTCAATCCAACGCGAAAAAGCTTAGCTCTATTGAATTGTATGAGCTGGATGAAATAGCTCGTAGTTTTGCTCTATTTATGTATAATGATATTTGTATTAAACCAGATGCTTCTTGGTCGAAAATTGCTGGAAGTCTAAAATTGCTGTTTTCATTTCAACCTTACTTGGAACAAATACTGATTGATAGGGCTAGAAGGCTGACTGCGTCTAAAGCTAGCATTATAGCAGAAATACCAGATTTTATCTTCAAGGGCTGTATCTCTGCACTGGCAGTGCCCCTACACCAACTTTTAATGTTTCTTTGGAATGCGGAGCTTACCCCGAAGCTGGGAAACAAGTGCTAATCCATCCAATTCCTAAGAATGGTAGTAATAGCCTACAAAAAAACTTATAGGCCAATTACTTTAATCCTTTTTCCTGCAAAGCTGATGGAAACTCTTGTGGCTGAACAACTTGCCACTTACATTGACTCTAATTTGTCGCATTTGCAGGATGGTTTTCGCCCAAGGCGGTCAACTCAGACGAATCTGGCTATGTTTCTACACTATGTCACGCAAAATCCAAGTCAATGCCCTTTACCTTGATTTTTCTAAAGCGTTAATATTGGATTATTGCCGGTAAAACTGCATTTTGCGTTGCTTTTACCTACAGCTATTAAATATTTTTCTTTGATGCTCAGCAGTAGAAGTTTTAAACCGATTGTGTTGGGCGCTTCATATCATGCTTCCACTATCAAAAGTGGTGTTCCTCAGGGGTCCCCTTTGGGCCCCCTATTGTTTAATATTTATATGGCCGATATCCCGTTTGCGTCAAGTGGAGAACCTACAGAAGTCTAAATCTGCGTGGACGATTTAAAAATCTATTATACAATTGATAGCTGGAGTACTTGTGAGCCTCTGCAACACAGCCTCACTATTGTATACAAATGGCAGTTAACAAGGATCAGGTGCTCAACTTAACAGAACTAGTTTGTCGTTTCCTTTAACAAGAAAATTGCCCCCTTTCTGTTTGAGTATGGTATGGAGGATGGCCCTCTGACAAGAAAGACTGAGATCAAGGATCTAGGTCTACTGTTCTCTGATAACTGTTCCTTCAGTTAATAGTGACATTTCTCGTTGTATTGGCATTCTGAAACATTTGACTCAATATTTTTCTGAAATTTCTCTTTTTATCACTTTGTTTAAGGCTTTTGTAATATCTAAGCTTCTTTATTGGGTGTGGATTTGGTATGGTAGCAACAATCAAGCTCTGGTGTTTGCTCAAGGCAAATTTACTAGCTTCAAGAATTTTCTGGCTACCAGGTTTAACAGGGTTCGTACAGTCCTTAAAAGTCCTTAAGAACTCCTTATTTTCAGTTTCTGCTTTTAAAGGCCCTTAAAAATTTTTTAAAAAGTACTTATTTTTGCACTAACAGTCTTTAAATTTGACTATTTATTTTATGATCATTAAGAAGTACTTTGTTTTTAATTATATTAACATAAAACTTTGGTATTTTTTTTAAAAGATTTTTACAAAAATGATAAATCATTTGCTGCTGTAGGGGAAAGGGGAAGATATGCTGAAGCAAAAAGCGACGTTCTATTCTTCACAAAGAATCACGTTTGCACAAGAGTTATATACCGTGTGTTTCAAAATTTCCTGAACTGCCCCTTCTGTATGTAGGGAAAGCCTAACCTATGACGGCAGGAGTAATGTTCATCCAACCACTAAAATAAACCGTGTACTGAAATAAATTACATAAAATCAGGTTTACATAGTGGCAAAGTTTCTCAGATGTGTTTATTTTATTTTTACATTCCCAAAGGAAACTGTACATGTAGGTTACACCATTTGCTCAAAGTCTTGACCGTTCACCTCTTGGCAATACGCTAGCCGGTGCTCAAACGCACTCCATGCATTGCATACAGTATTTCATTTGTTTGTTTTCACGCAATAAACGCTTTTTAAACTGTTACTGTACCGGTATAAGCTTAATACCGTATACCGTAGGTTTTATAAATAAAACTTCTATTTTTTACTTTAACCTTTTATTTCACTCTCATATTCTCTTATTTGCATATATGTAAAATAAATAGCTGGATTAGTAACGGCTGGGAGTATCCATTAAGTGAAAAAAAGAGGTTGAGAGATAGTGGCTCTTGTCTACCAGCCCTTCAGCATACCTGCACAACAATGTTATGCAGGGAACTTCTGAAACACACGGTATATACTTTAGTATACGTTACTAAATCTCCAGTACCGATGAGCCGGTTTCCCCCCTTCCATGCTCACGCCAAGTCAATTATAATCCGCAGCAGTGTTCTGGGAGAGACTGAGCTTCCGTAGGCATTTGTAAAATAATGTTGGGCTTCCAGGCATTTGTAAAATAATGCTGTAAAATCGTGGTAATTTTTTGGTTAATGGAGATATGATAGTTTGCTCAAGGGAAGTTTATCCATAACCCACAAATTCCCAGCCTGTATGAACTCTTCCTCGTGGTTCTATAGATATAATTATTTAGTAGGGCTAGGGAGAGTATAGTTTCCGTTTCACCCCCAAACAATTGAGTATTAGCTATCTGTCTTCCAAGAGGGTATGAACCAGAGACAAATGAAGAAAGAGACTGGCAGTGACCTCCCCTCTAGTGGTGCCTTCACGCCGCCATTATGGGATTGGCAAGAAGCGCTGATCGCCAGAGGCAATGCATGTGAATCAATCGCAAACAATTATTTTTTATAATATCTACCTAAGATATTTGGATGAATTTATTATGGGACCACCAGAAAAACTTGCTCTATTAAACAAAAAATAATCATCCAAATCGGCCCATCCGATAAAAAGTTATTTGGTGATAAATAAAGTTATTCTTAAACATAAATTAAAAAAGAAAAAAAGTTTAAATGGAAAAAGAGGAAGCGATTATATTAAACAATTAACTAGGAAAATTCTCCTTTATAAATTTTAATTTGAAAGTTAATAAAACAAAATATACAGTTCACTAATTATAATCCAAATTATTGTTGATTTGTACGAGATTTACAAATTATAATTTCCCCTTCTAATAACTAACTGGACCACATTCTCATACATATTGGTCAAATCGTTTTTATAAAAAGATCCAATACTTTAGTTCACAAGTAATTATATTATTAGTTAATTTGTCATTACAATATTTGGATTAATAAATTGATTATTTTATTGAACTGAGAATTATTTCTTCCTTTTTGTTTTTTTTTGTTAAAAAAAATAATTTAAGTACCTTTTTAAAAGTATTTTAGGTTACCAGATTTTCTTTTAATTTAAAATTTTAAAATATTTTAAAATCAATTAGCTAATATTTGATAAATTATGTTAGGTTTGTTTATCGATAGCAATTAAACTTTTAAATAATCTTCGAGTTTAAATATCCTGCTTTTAAAAATATTCATTATTATCAGATTAACAAAAATTAAAATTGCATTTTTTTATTATCTTAAAGCAATTTTGTGACACAGCTTTTAAAATTTTTTATAGTATAAACATCTAACTGACATTTCAATAAACACAGGTATAAACGTTTTTATTGTGATGAATACATTAAAAACAAAAAACAACTTTCACTCAAGAAATAAGCACCAAGCTCTTACCCCCATGTATAATAGCTATTTCAAAGCTAAATGAAAAATTAGAAAGTGAAATACATTTTCACAGTAGCTTTCCAAAGGATGACATTCTCCGTAAAAAGTGGATATATCTTTTATTACTGTAACAAAATTATACAGCATTTTTCATTAAACTTATTATATTAAATTAATGACAAATTGTTTGGCATTAAATTTATCAGGTTAAAATTGAGTGCAGGGCACAAAACATTAATTCATGTATAACTCTGATGAATCAATATCATGAATCCATATCGGATGACGCATCTCAATATTATCCAATCCCTGAAATTAAAATCTTGTCAAAATATTGGGATTCAGTTGTAAATATATTGCAGGATTTGTTTCTAGATCTGTAATTAAATCTATAATCTGCATTCAATGTAAAGAAGTGTTGAAAGAGCAATATCAGAGCTGCCACAGCCTTAATTTCATAAAGAGGCCTTATCACACTATCGAAAAATGCAGTAAACCTGTGCGAAATTTCAGAAAAAATCATTAGGAGTGAATTTTATAATCTAGGAGAGCAAACAGCAATTAAATTGAATACGCTTTCAAAATTCTAACAAAAACATTACATTTTATAACCGAAAACAAAATTTATTTCCACTAATTTAACTCGCCATTCATTTGAAATGAGTCCTTCTGACGATCATGTGTTTCAACTTAGTAGACTTATTGTCATCACATACTGTAATATTCGATATCACCATGAAATCAAGCGGCTGGAGAAAATATACGCAGTGTCTTATCACGACTTATTATATTTAAAATTCAATAAAGAATAAATCAGTTTAAATTTTTGTGTAACTCAAGCTATTTTCGAATATGAAGAGGTTGTATGAAGAGGCTTTTAGCAATACAAATGAAAATTTTTACTATGTATTAAAAACTAAATTACAAGAATCAACTTTTTTTTAATAATGAAAATCAGTTAAGACTGACAAAATAAATTTATCCTTCCTCTAGTTTCATTTACTTTCACCATGGAGGAAGAAATAACTTTGCTTTTTCATTTTTCTTCATCTATGCTTTCACTTGTCTCTGGCTAAGCCTCCATTATAACAACAGGAGATGCGAGTTGTACACGCTCTTTTAAAAATTCGTAAGGCTATTGAATCAGCTATTGAAAGTCATTAAAAGTATACGTTATCGTTAGTTAATGGAATAAAGTTTTTTT
>JAHWFO010041440.1:372-14213 GCA_023313115.1 Rhysida immarginata | reverse complement strand
GTCAATTTTGATGAATCCAACGAATAGGAAATTGTGGGTGACCTATCTCATGGTGCACTTTGCATCATCCCAAATATGCAAATTAGGACACATTCAAATCCTATCTTTAAAACCTTAACACGAAAAATTCCAATTGAAGACTTGTTCAGCATAGAAATCCGAACAAAACAAAAAAATAATTTCCAAAATCTGATAAACGGTTCACCAACAATCACATGTTGAATTTTTTAGTTACCTCCCTATGCACTTCACAGAGACATTTGAATGTTCAACATGCAAATCAAGAAATTACCAAAAATTACCATAATAACATTCACTTTCATTAGGATAAGCAAATAAAAGGAGACATGCATACAGAAGACAGAATTCCAGGATGGCAAGCTACACTTTTCCTGAAATGGTCAACATGATCCTCTGCTTTGGATTGTGATTGTTGGTGATCAGTTTTTATTTTGCTTGGAATTCCATGCTGAACAAGTCTTCAATTGGAATTTTACGTGTATAAGTTATGGTTTTGAATGTGACCTAATTTGCATATTTGGGATGATGAAAAGTGCATCATGGGATAGGTCATCCACAACTTCCTATTCATTGGATTCATCAAAATTGGCTTATCTGCTTCGGTTACGATAATAAATGGGCGGGGGGGGGCTCATTTTTGTATCCACAAGTATAATAAGTTATTAAAAATTAATAATTTGTTAACTTCCTCAAATGAAATATAATATGCAAAAAATTATAACAATTTGTTTTTAATAATTAATATTAGTTCCATATATAATTTGTTCAAAAACATGTTTAAAAAAAATTAAATTAAATTGGGAAAAGAGCAAGAATTGAAACCGGGACCTTTAGCATTGTAATTATCGACTTACTCACATGACCACTTTGACTGCTTGAATACCACATTGTCTGAATTTGTAAATATACTTCAATAGCCTACATAACTAACTTTAAATAATAATATCTCGTAATTAAATAATTATATCTCATATCAGCAAATAAAATGATTTAAATCTAATGCATCATATTCATGGAATATGTTTAAAAGCATTAAATATTTCTTCAATAATATGTTTGAAACAGTTGTTTTAAAACGTGTTTAAAACAGTTTAAATTAAAAGTGTTTAAAACGATTGTTTTAAAACAAAAAATGTGATTTAAAAGAAGAAAAAAACCGTTTTTTTGGGGGTTTTTTTTCCAACCCTGCCTATAATACGCAGTTTATCTCCCAAACGAGTGAATTTAAATATTTAGATCTTCACCTATTGCCTGACTTGTCCTGGAATAGTCACACAAATTACTTATTGTTGAATCTTAACAAGAAATTAGGATTGATATCACATCTTAATTATTTGCCTGATCCAATTTTGTTACTTTTATAAAATGCCTTAATCCATTCATCTTTATGTTTTGGAATTCAATTTTGGGGTTCCGCCCCTGCTTATAATCTTAAGCGTTTATAGCAGCTTCAAAAATGGTTCTTGAGAATTTTGCTAAAAATTCGTAAACCTAACTCTGTTTCTTCTTCATTCTCACAGTTGGGTATTCTAACCATATATCAAATTTATGTTTTACAAATTTGTCTATTTATTTACAAGGTTACCAATCACCATTTAAATCTGTCTTTTTTGTTTCACATAATAATTTTCACTCTTACTCAACCTGTTTTGCCAGTTCAATTAGACTCCCTTTGGTATGTAATAATTTGGTATTTATGTGTATTCCTACATTGGCTTAAAATGGTGGTCATTAATTCCTGTAAATATCCGTAATCTCCCCTCTTGCAATTTATTTAAAAAGAAGCTGAAACTTTTGCTTCTCTCTAACACCCTAAATCCTAATAGTTGCTAATATTATTCTAACTTCCCGTTTATGTTCAATTTTTTCTATTTATACTAATTTTATATGTTTGATTATTTATATTGTATTTTTTTCTAGTGCTCCCGGGGACCTAACTCGTTGGTTGTTTGGCCATACAGGCCCCAGGTGGGTGCTATTGTAACTACCTTCTAAATAAATAAATAAATAAATAAAAATAAATAAAATAAAATAGATAAAAAAAATACAAATCTGACAATACTTTCAATGGAAGAATTATTGTACTTTTATGTGACGGGTTTTATGTGTATTTCATTTCCAAAAAAAACAATGCCATTTGTGAATATGGAAGTCAACTTTGGAATGTGCAATGGAAATCCATATTTTTAATGGTATTTTCAGATTCTACACAACATCTGAGAAATGTTTTTTTCTTGGTGTTTTTTTCAATTGATCAACCATCTAGGATATAAAAGGCAGTGTGGTGTGTTGGGATTTAAAGAAAAGGCAAACAACAGAAATTGTTCCCAAACACAATGGATTATAAAATGGATAGCAATGTTTTGATTTGAACATAACATTTTTACAGTAATGCAAAAGAATGGCTGCACAACAAATGATAAAATAAATGTTCAACCTTTACTTTCATTTAAATTGAGGAACAATTTGTTTTTTTGCCTTTTTGAATAAATTCATTCTTATTTTGTAAAATTACGTTGGCTTACTTTCTTTTGACCCATCCTCATAGTAGCATTATCTCCAGAGGCAAAAACATTAAAGTTGGAGATTATTTGTCAATTCGTATTTCTTTGGCCTTTAAGAAAAATTATATTCAGTTTTTCATGAGCTCTAAGACATGCATCCCAACCAAATTGAAAATAATACCAGAAAAGGAAGTAACAGCTAAAATAAATTTAAATTCAATTGTGTATAATTAATAAATTTGAAGCATTCTTTTGTAAAATTCTGAATTCCTAAACAAATTGCAATTCCTAACATCTGAAAGAATGCAATTCAACCTAGCCTGGAGATTTATCATAATAAGGTTGACCTTTAAAAATTTAAGCAAAAATAAAAAAATTATAGAACTGTATAAAAAAAAAATGGAATGTTTATTTTTCCGGTAAATGCTAATTTCAAAATTGCATAAAAACAATATTTGTACACATTTCAAAATGCATTATTATAACTTAAAAACTGATATTGGTAAAGAGAATTTCTCATTCCTATCCTAAAACAATAGACTGAAGACAAAAATAAGAGGTTCATGCACCGAAATATTGAAAATAACCTAAAAAATTCATGATTAAATATGTGTTCAAGTACTGTTTTGAAGTGTATTGCTTATCAATAAAATAATACATGTAGCATTAATTAAATTTCTATAGATGTTAAATATTACAGGTTTAAAAAAAATGGAATGTTAGAGCCTTCTTACCGGCATTCATAACACACCCAATGCCCTCTTAATCGGCTGGTTTCAGTAGAGAGACACCGGCGGAGGAGGAGAACAATCAGAATTAGTGTCCCAAAAGTTAGAATGAGAACTCCAATATCAAATGCTTTTTCACAAACATTTTGTTGAACATAAAAATGAGGTAAACCCAGTTGAAATAGGTCAGAAAAATAAGTTGATGGTAAATTGGGTGCATATTTTTCCACTAAATCAATTAGCCAATCTGGAGGACTGTCAGGTAACCATGATGGTGGCCATTCAGGAAGATAATCAACTATAGTTTCTAACCACTTCAGAGGAATTTCCAGGTAGTCATCCAAATTAATATCCATCAGAATGCATTTCAAATTACGATATAATCATCTAGTTTAAAAAAAATTTAGAAAGAAAAACTGAATTCAAAGTAATAACCAGCAAATTACACATAGTTGTTATAAACAGATGATCAAGTTATTAAAATGTGGAATTAATAAAAAAAAAAAAAAATCATTAGGGAGGAATAAACTACCTTGAAGTCCTCCTCCATGCACTTATTGCAAGCCAATCACATTCACATAGCCATCTTTGCAACTGATTTCTTGTTGCACTGCCCTGATGCTAGCAAACAGAAAAAAAGGGTTGTTGCTTGCTATTTTATTTATTTTTGCTGCTGCTTCTTTTTTTTTTTTTAACAATTGGGACAATTCCAAAAGTCAAATAGATGTTCTTTTAAAGAATTTTAATCAGAAGGAGCCCATTCCAGAAAGTATAAAAGAAAACTCAATATTTAAAAAGTATTCTACCCATCATAATTAAGATGAGTTTTCATTGTTTATCATAGTCTGGTATCCAATTGCTAACTTAATACAAAATAATGCTAATTTAAAATAAGTCTGCAATGAAACGAAAAATGTAGCTATTTTTAAAATAGTTATTTAAAGGTGCAGCATTCATTTGCTCACAACTCCTTTCTGGATTATTGCCTGAAAGCATAGTATTTAATTAGTGTCATACAACGTGGAAGTCAATAATGATTCACAATAATAATGAATTTCGTTATTAATCAATTTCAAATTCTATTAAGTATGCCTCAGGAAAAATTCAATGTCCGTATCAAAAGAAAGCCATCACTTAAGTTTCATAAGCATAACAAAATAAACAAGATATAATTAAAAATACGAAATTTATTCTTCTCTTAAATATTAATGCTTTCTTTAATTCTCTTATAATATTTCACATACTTGAAATATTTCAAGTATTCATTAGAATTTAGTAAATATTTGAAGCAATGTTAAACTGTTGAATTTTTATGATGATGTGACCCTCCTGCATGGGCGGGTCTCGTAAGGCCAGCTTCAGTCTCGTACGTGGTTAGCATGAGCATCTACAGGGAATGAATAAAGTCGCTTGCCTTGGTTGGGTGGTGTAAACAAATACTTTAAGACCATACATGATTAAGCAAAAGGGAACTAATACATAAATTAATCATGACTTAAGGAAACTGATTGTAAATTATTTAACATAGATTAACAAAGAATTCAACTAAATAACCTTGGAATAAAAATCAAACGTTAATTAGGGTACCCTTCATGAAAATTATCAAACATGCAAATTAAGAAATACATGAATCACGTTGACATAGTAACAAACGATTACTACTGTACGTATCATTCCATTCCCTTGAAGTGTCACTTGGGTGGAAGTCTGTTTGAAGCGTTGGCTTGGAAGTTTCTCCAATCAGAGAATCTTTTACAAAATTTCAAACAAGGAATATTCATTAAGCGAGAGGAATATTGGCTGATGCTCTTTCTGCCTAATGTTTTGACTCTCTTATAAAAAGGGAGGGAATCGATTAATACTGACTCACTGAGATCAAATTTGGAAGCGGAGATGAGAGGCTAGGGCGACTGGCCCGATGGCGGTCATGAGCGAACGAAGGGATGCTGATGGACGGCGCCATGATAAAGTGTGGGAGGATAAGACCTCCCTGGTCACAACACCGATCAAGATACTGATATGTCTGACTGAGTGGCGGTCATCAATGAGGCAGTAGCTTGAAGAAATGTACACAAGACTGTTAAAGGTGAAATCTAGCATTGGCAGCGTGGCAGAGGGTTGGTCTGGACGGCCTTTCTGCAGGGTCTGTGGTTGCATCGAGGTGGGAACAGCCAGCTGCATTGCAGGGCAACACAGAGGTTTAGCGGCAAAAGAAATTTACATGGAACTAATCATCGGGGATCGTGGCTCATCATTGTTGTCGTGTTTTTGCGGGCAAAGGCTGATCAAAATTCAGCGAATGGACGGACAGTTAAGCATAAAAAAGAAGGAATGTCTAACAACAGAATGAACGATCTTTATTTTAGAAAATTCAAATTAAACGAAATTTTCAGCAAGTCATCAAATTTCAGGGAGGGGAAGAGCATCATTTTAATCTGTAATTGTTCATCGCTGTTATTTTTCTTTTTATTAGTGTTTATGATCATTACTAACACATTAATCTAGCTTCTCAAATCTTTTTTACGTAATTGAAATTTTGCCAACAATCTTTTCATGTAAATAAAACAATTATTTAATATTTACCTTAAAGAATTTTGCATTTTACTTTACTCTGTGAATCATACGCAAAGGGTTTCTCTGGGCTTTCGTATCATTGTTTTGGTCATAAAATATTTGTTATGATAAATAAAATAAATGTTATTGCAGGCACAATGGATGTCTTTTATAAGGATTAATACACTATATGATCTATGGTTGGAGATGGGTACTCTGGTAATAGGTCTCAGTGAATGGCATGATCAATTTTAGTTAGTGAGTAGTCATAAATGGGTGTCCAGTGATTTTCCAGTTGTGATCAAAATAATCTTGCTGAACAACAAGCCTGTCACACACTTCCATGTCACAGCAGAAACCTTAAAATTAATGGAATCTCGTCTTCTTTATTCTCCTTCCTGGCTGACGGATATCAAAATCTGGTGGCAAAACTTCTTGTCATCACTGACTCATAATGCCTCAGCTTATCAGTTTGAGCAGGAAAAGTTTGAGCATCCTCCATTGGAATGTCAGGGGTCTGACTTCCAATTGGGAGGATGTTGTTCTCCTTCAAAGGAAAGCCCACATCATAACATTATGCGAGACTTTTCTAAGCCAAGATGTGTCTGTAAGTTTTCCGAAATCCCTGTCATATACAAACAACAGAGAAAGGCATGGTGATGGAAATTTAGTGTCAGTTAAATCAAGTATACTCCACTACGTTAATCTCATAAGCCACCTTGGAAATGTGCTGTTATTGATTTGGTTGTTTTCTTCCCAGCAACTTGGCTCATGTCTATTGCGTTTACATTCTGGGATACCTAACAAAGGATAAGTGGACTAAATTGATTGACCCCCTCCCCCCTCATGTAATAATAGGATACTTTAATGGAAAGAGCCCTGGTTAGGGAAAGGGCCTGAACTACAATCTAAATGGGCGTTATTTGGAGGACTTGCAATTACAGTACAACTTCAAAATCTTGTATACCCCGGAGCACTCCTTCTCACCATCTAGAGTTGTGTTCCTCCGATCTGGATCTTGCACTTGTGTCATCAGATTGCCCTTTCCTAACCTTCTTGGAGATAGTCCCTGGTGCCTTTGGTAGCAATCACGCTCCGAGCGTCTTCAGATCCCATCTGTAGGTCACACTAAGTGCTCCTGCAACTCTACTTTGTGCAAAGCTCCCGACCCGATAGCAAATTGCCAAACTCCTATGTTTGGCTTTTTCCCCAGATTAAGGTCTTTCAAGAAATTTAGATATCGTGAGTCTTCTGTCCGCTTTTCAATCGAAATTACATACCAAATCTTCCAGAGATAGACCCCCCCCCCCCAGGCCCACAGAGTGGTGCTTTGAATGTGAAGAGGCTATATGGCAGCAAAAAGCAAATTCCAAAAGTGTAGGTGCTCCGATTGTTGGCAAAAGACCCTAAAAAAATTCAGAAGGGCCTACTGGCGACGTCTAATTAAGAAAAACTTTGGTTAAGAATAGATGCAATATTTAAAACTTCTTTCTCAACCTACAACTTTTTTAATATTAGAAAAGACTTGTAATGGTGTGAAGAATATAAGGAAATAATGAGACAAAGATTAAGTAATACTATAAATATTTATTAAAGTTTTTTTTTTATTTTCTAATAAAGAGTCACATACCTCTTCCTTGGAATTCAATGAGAACGATGCACCTGCTTTGCAAAGGTACAGGGCTTTGAAGTCAGGAACCACAGATGTTAAATAAAGCCTCAAATCATTTTCAGCACAAAATCTATTTCTGTATTTATTCTTTAAATAGGCATATGAGGAAAAGGACTTTTCGCACAAATATGTGGATGAAAAAAATAATAAAAATCTTATGGCTGTATTTGCTAACACTGGGAATGCTTCCTTTAAACCTAACCAAAAACCAATTAATGACAAGGATTTAAAACTTTTCTGTAACTGAAAATCAGTGGAAATTTCAAAAAACTGCTCTTTTTTCCTTTACACCTAATGCGGATTCCAAAATTGTCGTCTCTTTAAAGGGATTGCGAATCCAATTGTTATTATTGGACATAGCAGGAAAGTATAATCTGAAGGTTTTTCCTAGTTCCTTCACACGTTCTGTAACCAGGTTTTTGATATTTTCGTCCACAGAAAGACCATTTTCTACCATGAAGTAGTGGCGGGTATCAAAATAAGTTTCCCAAAAGTTAAGTTGTTTAATGAACGATTCAATACAATCTTGCACAATGTGAACATTTATATTTGGCCCCTGAAGAGATAAGTTTAAACAAATATTTTTTGAGAAAATATCTGCCAAATAACCCAATGTCTAAAGCCAGATTTCATCTTTCATGCACTTTGCTTTGCGAAAGGCATGGCTAATGAGAAAAACGTAACTTCATCTTTAAGCGCATAAAACCTCCAAAGTGTTCTCCCTCAAGATAACCACCTAACTGCCGTCTGATATAATAAACATGTATATATGCTTACAACTTCTTCATCGCTGCAAAAATGCGGGAATTTGTAGGGCGAGCCTTTATAAAATTAACTATTTTCACTGCACCGTCCAGCACAGATTTCAATCCCTCGGGCATGCGCCTGGAAACGAGAGCCTGTCCAAGAAGCATTTGGCACTACTGATTTCATTCTGGCAATGAAGCCAGCATAACATCCAGTCATAGATTTCACACCATCTGAACAAATGCCTACACAGCAAGTCCAGTCTATTGCATTTCCGAGAAAGTATTCGTTGGTTATAAACAATATATTCTTCTCCTGTATTCTCTCTTTTAAGGGTTTGCAGAAAATAGCTCCTCTTCTACAGACTCCCCATTAATATAACGGATGAAAAGTAGCAAATGGCTAAACTGGCAACATCAGTCCATTCGTCAAGTTGTAACGCAAAAAAAGAAATGCTACGAACTCTTTCCAAAATTTCATGTTAGACATAATTTGCCATGTCGTTAATCCGGCAATTGATCGTGCTGTCGGACAATGATACCATATTGATTTTTTTTGCGAAAGATTCTCCGAGCATGCATTGTAGAGTACATCATTTAGAAATGGATGCTCTAGAAGTTCTGCAATTGAATGAGGTTTTGCAATTTTAGCAATTATTTAACTAACGCGATAAGATGCTTTAAGAGCATTCTCATTGTCACTGTTTGCAGCAGATACAAAGGAAGTTAAATCATGTTTGCTTGTTAGCTTTACGTGTAAAGAAATCAGCAGACTTTTTTACATGGGCCGGGTGGTTAGTATCTAAATGGCGTTTAAGTAGAGACGATATTTCAGACTAGTGTTAGCAAGAATTTCCCCACAAACAACACACTGTGGTCTTGAACAATCCTTGTCACCTCTATATGAAAATCCAAACCTAATGAAATTTCAATATGATTTACACAAAAACTTTTTTTTAGCTGATAAGTATTATTTTAATTTATTTTTGAGTTTTAACTAAATAAATATTTTTAACTAAGACATGTCACCAATTTCTGTATTCTAGTCAATGACCAAAACCCATCTCCATAGTAAAATTTATTTTGCTTCAATGGATCATGTCTTCATTTCATTAAGTTATTTTTTCCAAACATTAATAAATCCCTATAAGTAGCCCCATTTGTTGCAGAACGGATATCTAAACAATAGTAAATTCATTTCAAAAATTAAATTTAACAGTCCTTCTTATACTGCTGTGTCCACATGCGTAAAAACAAAGGTAGAAACCCCAAGCAGAAAAATTTTAAGACGTCACTTCCTGGTTTCGTCTCATCTGCCAGACTGAAAATTTCTGTTTTAGAGTTGGGCTGAGTTCAACTTTTGTAGCAGATCAGGGCAGAAACTGCTTGCTCCGGCAATAGAAAACAATATGTGTAGTAACGTCATGATGATGATCTCTCTCTCTCTCTCTCTCTCTCTCACATAAAATAAAAAAATTATGGATGCTCAACTCATGAAAGTGAAGAGGCCGAGAAAGAAATCTGATGTGAAAGCGCTAATAGAAAAGGTGTGAAATATATATGTATTAACACAATTGAATTACGGTAATTAAACTGAATTAAAAGCAACAATTGTATATAAAATCTGATAAAGAATGAATGAACTGTGTAGAGTCGAAACAGACCGTTTAGATCGATTGATGTCTTCGGTGAGATGTAAAAATGGCTAATTACAACAAGAGATGGCACTTACCGTAAATATTCCACTACGATGCGCTTCTTATAATGCGATTCCACTTTTACAGCCAAAAAAAAAACCCAGTAAAAATGTTATCCAGTAGTATAAAGCTATTGCCAAGACTTTTTGCGAGAAATAAAATATGCAAAGATATTCAGAAAAACCTCTATTTTCTTATATTTTTAAATAAGCATAATCTGGATCTTTACAATTAAAGACTTTCAAAATGTGATTTATTATCATCCGCATCTTCAATAAATAACATAAATAGGCATAAACGGAAACTGGACGGGACTTCTTTTTGAGAGGTCACTTTTGTATTATCGTAATTTATGGTAATAACGCCGCGGCTTATCTAATAAAAAAGTTGTCAAAAATGCCTGTGCGGCCTAACTACCACTGCGGCGTAACTACCGTTTTTTTCCCCCAAACAGCATGACAACAACGATTTCAGGAAACTGATACTGCTTCGATGTGTTGCAGTTGCATTCCGTCCTGATGAAAATCAAACGAAATTAGCGCATAATATACATTACAGCACCTTAATTTTCCTCTATATACAATGTACAATTCATTAGTTATTACATTTATTCGCTTTTCATTTGAATTTCCCACTTCCTGTCACCATTTTATCACATCGAAACAAAGTTGTCCTTGATGGATTGAGAAGGTACATTCGTATTTTTTTTGGCGCCGGAAATTCAAATGAAAAGTTGCATAATGAACTTCAAACGAAATTAGCGTATAATATACGGTAAATCCTGTACTATAATGCAAATTTTTTTGGCCTAAAAAAGCACCTAAATTTGCTGGGTCGTATTATACAAGAGGATAAATATCAGCCCTCCAACGACGACTGCTGCCGGAGGAGGTTTTGTCCGGATGGGATTTTGTCCTGATGAAATTACCATATAATATACATTAATTATATTGCATATACAGTGTCCAGTTCATTATACAATGAATTAATTCATTTTTTATTTGAATTTCTCGTCGCCAAAATTTAATACAATTTAATAACTCCTCCCAAAGATCGCTACTTCCAAATGTTCCAAATATTGATGGTCTCTGATTCCAAACTGCTTCGAACTACTGCCCTAAAGAAATCCACAACGAAATTACCGTGTGCTGTAGATTAATTATACAGCATATACAGTGTCCAGTTCAGTATACAATAAATTATTTCACTTTTTATTTGAATTTCTTGTCACCAACATCGAAAATAACTTCTCCCAAAGATCGTTGCTTTCAAATAGGCCTACTTCAAAGCTGTTTCGAATCAAAGCCTACAATAAAGCTTATGCAGTCAAGTTATGAAAAATGTTAAAACTGAATAAAGTTTACTTGATTTTTCATTAAGAAATGTTCTATTCTGTGGGTCTTTTTTTTTTTTTTTTTTTTTTGCTTTATTATTATTATTATTATATTTTTTTTTGTCGATGTGTGAGTGAGAAATGTAGGCCTATAAAAATCCAAACTGCCTCGACGAAGTTCCCTTCTGTGCTGATGATATTCACACGAATTTATCGTGTATTATACATTAATTATATCGCATTGACACTTCCAGTTCATTATACAATAAATTAATTCACTTTTTATTTGAATTTCTCGTAACCAACAGCTACCGTAATATGAAACTAACTTCTTCCAAAGATCGTTATACTACACTTGCAAACTGCCTCGAACCAAAGCCTACAAAGAAAGCTTATGCAGTGAAAATATTAAACTGAATAAAGATTACTTGTTTTTTTTATTAAGAAACTTGATATAAAGTCTATGTGTGAGTGGGAAAGCTCTCCCTATCATTGTAAGGCAATAAACCTCCACTGGTTTTAATGGGGCAAATGTCCCAAAAATGAATTGAATTTTGGTGAATTTAAACTTTATACAATTTTGAACAAAGACAAGAAAGTTCACTTAAATGCATTTTTATATTTCTACATTTTTAAGATCCAGATTATTTAAAAATAAAGATTTTTTTTCTGTATATTTTTGCACATTTTATTTCTCGCGAGGAGTCAAAGATGGGGATCGCATTATACAAGAGGATAGCATTTTTGCTGGGTTTTTTGGCTGAAAAAGTGGAGTCGCATTATACAAGGGGTCGCATTATAGTAGAGGATTTACGGTACATCACAGAACTTTAATTACCCTGTATTTACAATGTATAGTTCAATATACATGTATATTACATTAATTCACTTTTCATTTGGATTTCCCATCGCCAATAAAATACGAATGTAACTTCTCGAATATGAAGGCCAACAACGTTGTTTGATGCGGTAAAGTGGCATTCTGTTCATATTGAGTTACATTCGTATTTTTTTTGGCGACGGGAAATTCAAATGAAAAGTCGTATAATGAACTTCAAAGGAAATTAGCGTATAATATACATTACCAGAACTATAATTACCCTGTAGTTACAATGTATAGTTCATAAATGTAAAATCTCCGACAGTAATGCTGTGGTGGCCGATACGCACCCCCCCCCCAACCACACACACAATCGGTAATCTAAAAACAGATTTTTTTATATATGCTTCAATAAAAGCAATGCGCATTTCAGTGGGGAAAAATTTTTAATTTCGTACATATAATATATTTTTGCATACATTTCCTCCAGCGCCGAATACATTTTTTGTCGAGTCCTAACTGCCTTACTGCTGCATGATTGCTCTTAAGCCTTTTCAATCTTGGCTGATAGTTTAAAAGCTGCTGTATAGCTTGCATGTCGCTTTGGCGAATTTGAAACATACTCTGCTCATGGTGAAGATATACTCCACCGTGCTCTTGCTTATAATAATAATAATAATAATAATAATAATAATAATAATAATAATAATATATAATAAAATACTGGAGTTTCTAACACCTCTCAAGCGCTCTCATGACCGTTTAGCCCCGCACGTGCGCTCGTGAAGCTTTTTGATAGTCAGCCCCGAGCATCGAGATAAATAGTCCGATCAGTAAATAAGAGCAAGAGCGTACCAGGGAAGAACGTTAGTTTATTAACCTTATTCCCTGAGCGTACCTTCATCTGTTCTTAGTTAACAGAAACTGCCACAGAAACTCCTTATGCTTTCAAACTTTCTGTTTTATATGTAATTATTTATTTTCCTATATTATAATCTGGTGGGGATTTATTAGATTTCAATGCATTTATTCTTTTATGAAAAAAAATGTGAGCGTTAAAACGCAAAAAATCTATGAGAAACCTAACGAAACTTTAAAGAAAATTCGAAACCTAAGAGGAAAAAACTTTATAAAATAAAAAATATAAAATAATCTTCGCTTTTATCTTCAGCTCCTTCGCCCCTGCCGTGTATCCAGCTATAAGAAATTTTAATTAAAAAACACAAAAGAAATACGCTAGCAGGCAACTTGTTCTCCTTAAAGACCAATTTCGTTTCCAGTTTTCACTATATCCACGTGTGTGCGCACCAATCATAAGCTGGCTGCGGGAGTTGGCCGTTGTGTAGTGGGAGCGTAGCGAGTGCGCATCGCCGTCACCTAAAAGTGAAGATTTATCCTAAAAAAACAACGTGTATCCTGACGTGTTTTGTGCCTTCAGATTCATTACAAAACTATAAACGCATTCGGAACATACTTTGAGGTGGGATACGCTTTCACTGTTGGCCATTATTGCAAAGCGAAAGTGATCAATATGAACAGAATGCCACTTTACCACATCGAAAAATGTTGTTGGCCTTCATATTTGAAAAGTTACATTCGTATTTTATTGGCGATGGGATGAAAAGTGAAATATTGTAATATATAATGAACTATACATTGTATATACAGGAAAATTAAGGTACTGTAATGTATATTATGAGCCAATTTTGTTTGAAGTTCATTATGCAACTTTTCATTTGAATTTCCGGCGCCAAAAAAAAATACGAA
>JAHWFO010041436.1:594-11542 GCA_023313115.1 Rhysida immarginata | reverse complement strand
AGGAACCATGTCTTAAAGGTAAGCCAGCATTTTTTGAGCGTTCTGGTGTTGGGTTAGGTTAACTGAGGTTGGGTTAACTTAGGTTTAATCATAAAATGAGTTCCCGTAACTTTCTGGCAGCCATTTCTGTGACCACTAAAAATTACGGATCATTAGCCTCCTGTAACCGGCCGAGGGGAAATCAACTGCCCCCTGTAACCAAATAGGTTGGGGTATATATCAATTACTTACCCCCGGAGGGGGACGTCGTAGACAGAACGCCGAAGGCGTTCGAGTAACGGAAAACAGTGACCAATGAGCCTCATTGAATGAGGCCCGCAGGGCCGACGTGAGGCGCGAAGCGCCGAGAGTGGTAAAAGTTTGTTAAATTTAAAGGTATTTTTTTCCACAGATTAAGGAGAAAACATTAAAAAATTGTTTTTCTCCTTAAATCTGTGGTTTTTTCCTTAGATAACCTCTCTCAATATACGGTGGGTCGTTCATCACTGGAACTACTTTTAGATTTGGTCACGTAATCTGAAAAAAGCGCAGCTTCCTGAACAATCGACGGGAAAGAAAACGCGCGCCAACAATTGAAATGAACAAACGCGAAAAACGCAAAACGCCGTGGTCAGATAGTTCAATTTAACCGCAAAAATTATACACTCACTTATTCATTTATTCATTCATCACGAAATCTCCAAAAATGTGAAGCCTACAAACATGAAATTTGTCAAGTATATTTCTGTTGGCTTCTAGGTGCTCGCTAAGAAAGGATTTTATTTTTTCTTTCTTCCTCTCCGTTGAAGTTTATTTTTAAAATTCACTTTACCTGGAGCTGAATGAGATTTTGTGCCAGCGTTAAAAAATTGTGACATTTGCTTTGTTTAATGAAGTTTTTTGCGATTGTTCCGTGAAACGGCATCAACAATGATTGCAAATCTCTCGCGCGAGAAATAGTGTATCTTTTATCTCAATGACGTATATTAAAGATAGAATCCGAATCCTATTGTTAACAGCGGCAAAATATGAAGCAAATTTCTGATCCTGGGAGAAACTCTGCAACTAAAACAGAAAAAGCTATACGGGCATTTTGAAACATCTGAACAACGGGAAACGGTAGTTTCGAATAGAGTAACAGGGTATAAGAGCTTCTACGTAAAGTATCTGGTGATGCTCCACAGTGGTGAGGCAAGTCAATAAGAGTTTATTGAAAAAGTTCCGGTATATCAACTAAACATCCTTTTGCTCTGTGTTATATTGATTGAGTTATTATTTAACCAATTGGGGGTTATAATATAATTTTTTGAGATTATCCTGTTTACCTACAAGGTTAATTATCCCGAGCAATGCCGGGTACCTCTGCTAGTTGTTACCATAAATCCCTAATAATCCTCCGTATTATGGTTGAGAAATTTTTGTGTTGTACAATGTTATACAGGGTGATTATAAAGTCACTATACATTTTTGTGAAATCACTAATGAATTTCATTTATTTGCACACCAAACACCCTCAAAGTGAACGTGTGGATGGGAGTTACACAATCAAAGGTCTATGGGCCCTTTATGTTTGCCGAGGAGACTATCAGTGGTACCGTGTACCTCAACATGTTGGAACAATTCCTGGAGCCACAGTTGCGAGATGAAGGATTTAGGATACCGTTGTGCTCCAACGGAATGGGGTTCTACCCCATTTGGCCAACATCGTTGGCACTACCTGTATCGCGCATTCCCAGGCAGATGGATTGATTAGAGCTCGCCAAGATTGTGGGCTGCACAGTCCCCAGATTTGACCCTAATGGAATTCTTTGCGTGGGGTTTCATCAAGTCCAAGGTGTACCAGTTCAGGATTCTGCACCATTGCACAGCTGAAACAAGAGATTACACCGGCTATCACTAAATAAATGGAGCCAGATACTGTGGACAGACGTTAGAATAAAGGAGAGGAAACCACTAATCCACATAAGGTTTTTAATCAGACGATGGATGCACATTTCGGCAGCCAAGCTGCCTTCTTCAGCATACAGGAGAGCTTCGATCAGAGTAGGTAAGCTATGTTGCGTAATGTTTTCCGGGCCACGGTGGGAGCTGTGCCGGGATGTGCAAGGGGGACACATTGAAATGTATTAAGAATGTGTCCTAGTATGATATCTGGTTGATGCGTACTGCAATTGCTGCAATAAAACGGATTTTTCACCAAAATGTATAGTGACTTTATAATCACCCTGTATTAGCGATTAAATTAAAAAGGCATGATTATTTATAAACAGCGTTTTAAAAATTATATTACTTACCGCTTATATTGATTTGCAGAGGAAGTGAATTCTCTACTGAAAGAAAGGGTAACAGCAATAAGAAACTTCACTGTTTGAATAAATATCTACTGAAACTTTACTAAATATTAAGTTATCTTAAATTAAAACTAATTATCTAAAGACAAGTTGTCTCCTGGAAAATGTTGGGATTACTGCAACAGACACAAAATAAATAATATCATTTCAAGAAAGAACTTTAAGTTGTGACGTAATAGTTTTTTTAAAATTTGTTGAATAATTTTCGAATGTTTTTCGAACAATCGAAAATTTTCTTGCACTCTCAATATCGAATTTATAAAATCCTGTGTTCTTTCGATTCTCATCATTACGCATTGAAATGACGTCAAAATTGCTTTAAAAATATAAAAAGTTTTCATAAACACTTTATGACAAATTCAAAAATGTCTGCATAATTCAACATTTCTCATTCATGCTTTTTGAAAGATACATGTACATGTATATCACATGAAAAAAATAAAGAGATAATCAAGATATATCACATGTCATGTCTGATCATTTTGAAATCCTGGATTATTTAAAAATGTCACTTTCGGCTGGCTAGTGCGAACATAATATCTGAGAAGTATTTTTTTTCAGTAATCATGCGATTGGACCGACAAACGGAAGAACAACTGTGAACATCGCCAAAGCTCATAATATATTTACTAGTAATAACAGAGGTCAGTCAAAGTACCATAATTATTTGTTGCTACCAATTAAAAGCCCGATTTTAGATGTACAGGAAAAGCATCTCTGGTAGATTAATGGATCATCGGTAATCCATTTCTTCGAAAAAACATTGTTCAAGTATCTGAAAAGATAATAATCCAATGACGACAGATTAGAACAAACACTACGATGTGGCAAAGTTTCCTTCTAGGGTGATGGGTTTGCTGCATGGTCGTCAGTGATTTATGCGTTCTACCGCTTTTTTAAAGCAACAGGAAAGCTTTTTTAAAGCTTTTTTTATGGCAAGTGATGGTTGCTTGATACATAGATTTTCGTGCATATATCAAAACTGAAAGAACTGCAGTTTTGAATTGATCCAGTGTTAGGAAAAATTAATGAAAGATTAATTATCAAAGGACTATCAAATAATAAGCACTAACTTTTTGAAAAAATGGAAGGAAAAATTCTGCAACGCGGATTCGAACCAGGAATCGTGTGTATCGTCTTCGACGCCTCTAACAACTGGGCTATCGCAGACACTTGACAGACATGCTGCTGTCAAGATGGACAGCCCAATAGGAGGCGGGCACCCGATTCACAGATCGGGAATTTCTCCTATCCAACCGTCAGAAATTTTGATCAACACACATAAGGAATAAAATAAACTGGAGCTAATTCTCAAAACATCAGGCAACGATGTTTTTTGAAAAAATGAATGGAAAAATTCTATGACCTGGATATAGCCCAATTTGTAGAGGCGTCGAGCCTGACACTCGAGATTCCTTGTTCGAATCCAGGTCGCAGAACTTTTCTTTCCATTTTTTCAAATAATGTCGTTATAATAACCGGAGAATAAACCTCTTGTCTACAAATTAAATTTAAATTTAAAAAAGTAAATATATATAAATTTTATTTGTGGAAAAGAGATTTATTCTCCGGTTATTATGGCGTTATCTACAGTAGTTTCCCGGTTCTCAAATAATATCGCTGATTGAAGAAACAGCTCCAGTTTATATTCTCTATTTCTTAAGTATTAACTTCTTAAGCATTAACTTCCAATAATTGAACTAAACCCGTATACGAGTGTCTTATCAAGATCCATTTTTCGTCGAAAGTGAACATACATTGCAAAATTCTTTCCTGTTTGCTTCTTTAGAGGAGGGAAGTGCACACTTCTAATCTGTGTTTTGCTCTGATTAGTGAGTTCGTGTGGCTGGGAACTTGTAACTTCTCTAGCTTTCATACCTTCCCTATTAACCCCGTATCCTAAGCGATTATACCTTTATCTTCTGGCGATCTCTCGCACCGTTTGTCATTAATCGTATCTTTTGTCAGGATCAGTAAAGAAAAGTCGATGGCCACGAGGTTCATTTTGCAGGCTCATATCTCAAGGTCTAAATTTTGTAAATCCAGTAAAATCAGACCCAACGTTGAGTAGTTCGTGCGAAAGTAGTCCCTCTGCTAAACACACGTATATGAAGGGAAAACCTTCCTATATAGGCAATTCTTATTTATTGGGTGGCGCAAAAAAGATGTTAGAAAGTTTTTGTCTACTACGACAAAATACTGTATGAGGCTACAGATTTTTGCTATAAAAGACATCCTGAAATTTAATGCAGAAAATTTCCAAAGTGATTTCCATCTGCTGCAATCAGTGTGTAGAGCCTTGAACTGAATTCCGTGGTGGCCCTCTGAAGAACATCATTTTTGACTGCACGATTCTCTCTGGAAATTGCAGTACGAAGATCCAGGAGTGATGCAAGTGCATCTTTGAATAAAGTTCTGTTGAATAAGTGTCTCCTCACAGCATTATTTCCAGCGTTTTCGTAAAATTTCTTTACGATAAACACACGCTGTTCCAACAATAGTGCTTCCATTCTGAAATGTACCGTAATGAGAGACATCAGTGTGTGAGTTATAGAATATTCAGAACTGCAATGGAACAGTTATCACGAGGAAATTATTTACGGAGTACGATTAAAATACAGAAGACAAATAATTTCTATCATCTTTTTTGCGCCATCCGGTATTTTCTCACTTCTAACAAATAACTTATTAATCTTTTCGAGCAGGACCTGAACAAATTATAAAGAAAACAACAAATCCACAAGGAAATGACTTTAATAACTCATGTTTACATTTCGTGGACTAAGAGTTCAATGACTAGTAATTTACTGATTAGAGTAGAAATACAGCAATCGTAGTTGCAATAATAAAACTCAATCAGAACTAGGCCAAACGTTTACTATGAAAAATTTAATCGGCTTTTAAGTTATCATACAAAATGCTAACCGCCAGACGGAGAGATAAACATACAGTGCAAGCAAGCATTCTTATAAACTCATATTAAAGCAAAATTAATGATTAAGGCTACCTTTAAAAAATCATCATTTATTGAATGTTTCTCAAAAGATCTTCATGATAGAGTTTTAATTTTGAATATTTTTTGCATCAGATATAGTTTTCTTGTTATTAATTTTATATTAAGTTTTCTTGTTATAGCATATAATTTATTTCAAAGAGTGTAATGAATATAAATTCACTTACCGATACAAATGGGCATGTATCCTGTCCACATGCCGTTGCTACAATTTCTAGTAGTTTCTCCTATTAACGTATATCCAGGCCTGGCTTTGTATTCGACAGTTTCGTAAGTCTTAAAATTTGCGTGTCGGTTTATATCGCAGGAAGGATGGACATCTGGGCTTCCACATTTGACAGAATTTTCTATTGATATAAACCTTATTTTAACCACAATAACTACATGTACGTACTTAATAATGAACTGGAAAATGATATTTTACCCGAATGTAATTGAACTTCACATAATCTGGTTGTAATGTTGAAGAGAAATTGAGGTTTGATGAGAATGGTCCGATATGTAGTGTTGCTGGATGGGCACTTTGCTGACCATTTTATGATTTTCGAAGAAAAAATATCTACAGAAAAATATTTGAATATTCTCCTGAAAATAGAGTTTATATTTTTAAAAATACTTACAAATTACCTTCAGCGAGAGCAAAATTTTGATCGCATTTGATGGAATTCGAGGCCTCAGTTGCTCTCTTTTCAGAGAATGAAATATTGAACGGTTCAAGAGAAAATCCTAAGGACGTATAAAAATGTAAATAAATTGACGTGGATTATATTTGAAGAAATAAGTAAATTTTACGCAATATTTTAAATCTTTTATTTTTTAATATGTGAATTTGGAATTGACACACATGATCAAATTACTTCTATTGAAATTAATAATCTTTATATATAAAAATTCAGGCTCAGGGTGCGTCTGTAAATGTTCTAAAAACTTTTGAACCACTTATCCATTTGAGCTAATATTTGCAACATATATTCCTTAAATCCAGAGTAAGGTTTAAATGTCCCTAAAGTAGGGGGGGGGAGGGAAGGGGTAAAAATCATATATCTTGGTTTATGTTTGTTTGTTTGTTTACTCAAGAGATAGCGTCAGAGATTGTTTATCTTTTCCTTGAAACCGAAACTGGAGTAACGAAAAAAACTTCCGTTTTCCTCCAGATGTGTAGTATTGGGCGCGTTCGACATCGCGCAATAAACGCCTTTGTGTGTCCACTAAACGTACTAACGTGTTCGTCACGAACCTGGTCGTGTACGTCATCGCCAGTGCGCGCACCACTGGGCGTTTCGTGCGCGCACCAAATGAGCAGAGTCGTTTAGTGCGTTGCAAGATGGCGCTGCCCTAGAGCTTGAAATGTAGAGATAGATAGTTCGGAGTTTTAGCAGAGAGCAATATTAGGTTTTAGTTATCGTTAAAGAGCCAACAGGTATAAAAATAAGTGAATTCTGTATATTGTTTAAACTGACATTGAAATCTACCTATGTAATGATCGATTTCGGAGTGTTATATGAATGCAGATGTTATGATGGGTTTTATTTTCAGCAGTAGGTATACGATTCATGGTAGCACGGGTGAGGTGAACATCCCACTTTCGTGCTCTTTCCTGTTTTTCATGACACACACAAAATGCACTACACTTTTTTCACCGCTCGCACTGAGTGATGTCACTAGGTGCGTTTAGTGTGCACATGTCGAACGCGCCCATTAATTGCACATTTCAAGGTAGGAAACTCAAGCTTTTTGCTGTCCTGCTTCTGCGCAGTTACTCCAGTTTCGGTTTCAATGGAAAGTCTGTATAAAAATTCAGGGTGCGTCTGTAAATGTTCTCAAAACTTTTGAACCACTTATCCTTTTGCGCTCATACTTACACCAGATGTTCGTTAGGTTCAGAGTAAGGTTTACATGTGCCGAATGTCAGGTTGGCCCAAAGGGGAAAGGGTAAAAATATTCTTTTGCTTGATCTGTCTGTCTGACGTGAGCCTGCGATATGCGCGGACCAACAATGGGAGAGGTCCAAAATGCTAACACCGAGTTGAGTTAGTGAAACAACAATACGTTAACAATCGAGCAATAATCAATAAACAAGAGATGGCGAAGCAATGATTATTTGTATTTTTGACCTCCCCAATGTATGTCTTGTCCTACAATGCAGAGTAAAGTTTCTGCAACAATAGGGCATTTTTTTTCACTGGCGCTCTCTGGCTATTTGCGTGGGCATTACTCTTTGTCTAGCAGACAACTTTACTTTTCCTTATTGGCCTCGATGGCTCAGTGGCATTCATGATCTCTAAAGATCGCCTGATAATGGAAACGACATACATTGTTACATCATCATTAGTCGACCAAATTTAGGGCTTATTATTGGTAGAGATAGGATAAACAATGGTCGACCAATGATGATGTAACAGTGTATGACGTTTCCGTTATCAGGCCTTCTGTCTAGGTGGTGTTGCTCTGATGTCCGTAGATGTGGCTTCGATCCCGGCCGAGGACGACGAGGATTTTTGCAGGGGAAAAACACTATTATATACACTCACTCATTCATTCGTTCATTACGAAATCTCCAGAACTATGAAGCTTACAAACATGAAATTTGGCAGGTATATTTCTCTCGGCTTCTAGGGTGAGGGTGATAGAGGGATAAAATCTAAGCAACATTTACCTCTTTCATTTTTTCTCTGGGGCATTGTTTTTGAGATAAAAAAGTTGAAATTCTACCTGCAGGAAACAGTTGTTTGGAATCTGCGGAGACACTTAAAGATATTGGTAAACGAGACACCAGTGGAATCCGATGAAGAGCTGGTAGCTGGAATCGCCATAGCTGCGGACCAGATTCGCGAAGAAGCAGGAACTTTTGAACTTTTTACGTCAGTCCATGCGGCGACGTTGTGAAGCCTGCATTCATTGCCAGAGGGAGTGAATTAGAACACTTATTATTGATGAAAATAGAAAAGAAAATTCCACAGCCTGGGTTCGAACCAGGAACCTGCTCACCGTGCAGACGCGCCAACCAATTGCGCCACTGTGGACATGGAAGCATTAACGCTATTTACACGTCCTTAGGGCTGGTAAGAGCAGTAACCAGTTCGTAGATTTTTATTTATTTTACAAAAATTTTGGATTACGAAAAATTCTAATAAAAAGCAATAAATTAGAAGCGTCATATACTACTTTATGTTTGTGCAAGATTTTAACACTCTTTCTTTAGTAACAAAAAAGTTATCGATTTTTGGTGAGAACTTTTCTACTGCGTATAATCATTCTACGTATTGGAACTTTTAAAGTTTTGAACCCAATTTTATCAATGAAGACAAAGAGATAGAGAGTGGGTTATGAAGGTCTTTTTGAAGGTCTTTAAGAATCCGAAATCAAATTTCAAAAATTCAAAATTTTTAGTGAACAAGCAAAGTATTGGGAGCGGCAGTCCTGTGGAGGCAGAGTCTGTAAGTATTTATTGATAAATATTGTATATTTGAAATTCTGACTTCGGATTCTTAAGCACATGAAAAATTAGAATAGGAATGTTTGTAAGACACGCTCCCTATCTCTTTGACTTCATCGATAAAATTGGGTTCAAAACTTTATAAGTTCTACACTTTCAGGGCCTCTGTCTCCTAAACGGTTGGATCAATTGAAAAAACACCAAGAATAAAACATTTCTTGAAAATTGTGTACAATCTGAATATAAGATTAAAAATAGGGGAATCTATTTAAGATTTCAAAGAATTTCTCCCACGAAATAACTCACTATTGATGACGGACATTTTTTCGTACAATGCTTAATTTCCAAGATTTCTGCCATGTTACCCGACTTTTCGGCACCCTGTATATCAAACAACTTGGAATGACGTGTCATGAATGAATATAAATTAAAATTATTGATGGTTTAAATTAGTTGAAAAGCACCTGGGATTTAGTGGAACCATTGTGGTTCACTGAAACTTTCTATGCTAATATGTGGCATGTAATATATCAAAACACTTCGAATGATGCGTCATGAGTTTATATATCGTAATGATAATCCAAATTGGTTCAATGCTACGTGGTTTAATGGTATCATTATGGTTCATTGGAAGTTTCAATACTAACATAAGACATGTTATATATCAAACAATTTGGAATGACGTGTCATAAATGAATACAACGTAAAATTAATGATAGTTGAAATTGTTTTCACGGCACCTGGTTCAGTGAAACCATTATGGTTCATTGGGACATTCAATCTTGAGATATGGCAAGTTATATATGAAACAACTTGGATTGGTGTGTAATAAATGACTACAACATAAAATTAATGTTAGTCGAATTGGTTCGAAGGCACCTGCTTTAATGGTACCATTATGGTTCACTGGAACTTTAAATGCTAAGATATGGCATGTTTTATATCAAACAACTTGGAATGATATGTTATAAATTAATATAACGCAAAATTCTTGATAGTTAAAATTGGTTAAAAGGCACCTGGTACATTTAATACAGGGTGGGGCAATGTAACCTCCTTTTTTGAAATGTGCACAATTCAGGCTGTAGCGGCTGCAGCGGGACAGGAGTGTTCTTATTCCACAGGCATAGTTCTAAAGTTTTGTTCTCTTCCAGTTCAGTCACCTTGATGCGTCGGAACAGAGAAGTGCGAGCGTTTGCTGCTGAGGCCTGTTTTTCGAACGGTTCATCTGTGATGGCAACTCAGCGCGCCTTTCGAAGGTGGTTCAGTACACCCCGTTGGGCCGTGTTCCGGACGGAAAATAAATTGTTACATGGGTCACTACGTTCAGACAAACATCGAGTACGACAAGCCGAAGATCTGGATTCCCTTGGCCAATCAGATCACGTGTGAACATTGAGGCAGTGAAAGCTTCAATCTTGCGATCTTCACGGCATTCTGCGCGCAAACATGCGTTTGCCCTTGGACTTTCCGATCGTTCAATGAGGCGAATTCTTCACGATGACCTCCATTACCATCGTTACAAGCTGGCGATTGTGCAGGAACTCTCCGAATGCGACTTCAATTTCCGGGGGAAATCATGTGAGGTACTTCTCAAAAACATTCCTAGGACACAATTGTTTTTTTAGTGATGAAGCCCATTTTAACTTAACTGGATGAGTCAACAAACAGAACATGCGCTACTGAACCGACAACACGCTTTTGCATTTATCTAGAGTCACAGTGATGTGTGCAATTTCCTCAGCTGGGTTTAATGGTCCTGGTTTGTCGAAGAAAATGAGGTAACAGTGACAGTGATTTAGACCAGTATGTGAACATGTTGGAGGAAATTTTTTACACGACTTCATGAATTGAATTTAGGGATCACTTGGTTCCAATCGGACGTAGCAACGGCTCACACTTCAAAGGCATCAATGGCTGTTTTTATGGAACACTTCCCGGAGTACCTCATCTCATAAAGGGGCGATTTGGAATGGCCAACCCGCTCCCCCTATTTGACCCCTTGCGCTTTTTATGTTGTTTTTTTTTGAAATGCCGCGGTTATGTTAACCGTCCAAGGACACTGCAAGACCTGAAGCCAACAACCGGGCAGAAATTGCCGAATACTCCATGCAATGAGCAACGCCAGAAATCGACTTATTTAGTGTATGGACCAGGGGGGGGGGGGGG
>JAHWFO010041427.1:0-10600 GCA_023313115.1 Rhysida immarginata | reverse complement strand
TTGATCAATACAGGTGACTTTTTGTGTTTTTATTTTTTATTGTTTTTATTACAATTAACAATTAACAACACTTAAGTCGTACAACCACAATGTTAATTCGCTTTTCTTTTCTCTTAGTTTTTCTGTGCACGTGTTTTGTTTCAACGTTTTCCGGCCCTGCGTATTTCTGTTCGCATCTCTAAAACTAACGTTTGAGACAAGTACCCTGTGTAAGAATTGAGTGAAATCTGTTGCTTTTTTTTTTCCAACACGTTTTCTTAACAATGGGTGGGGATTTTTCTTTATGTCTAAAAGTTAAAATAGTTTGTCGGCCTATCTTCCTGTACTTAGTGGCAGCACCGAATACATCTGATTTTCAAAACACTTCGATTTCACCCGTGTTTTCGCTGAGACCTGGATTCTATCGTTCTAATTCATTGCCAGACTTGGTAATTATTTTTATTTTTCTTTATTTCTGGTAAACCTATAAAGTAATGGCGCAAGGTAACGATAGTGTCGCGCGTTTTTGTAGAAAAAAAAAATCGATGTCCCCGAAAACATTCGATAAAAAAACCCGGCGATGTTCAAATACATCGATGTTTCCCGAAAACATTCGATAAAAACCCATCGATGTTTCCCGAGGACATTCGCTGTTAAATCGATTTTGGAATCATTATAAGGTGTGTTTTAAAAATTATGCTTCAAGTTCCCCCTCTTATTATTTTTTTAAGCTACTTTTATTATTTTTTATTCATTACTTATAAAATTGTGTTCAGACCCTTGAAATAGTTCATCCGTGTTTCCCGTTACTGTATTTTTGACCACTTGAATATCTTATGCTTTAATTTCTTCTTTTTTAAAAATGGAAGCAAACAGATGGTCATGCTGTATATAAAATTGATACTATGGAACATATAATTATTTTTTATTTTAAACAATTTTTCGTGAAATATATACTTCATAAATTACTATCTGAAATAAATAGACATAGTTTGTGAAATTTATGTTACATAAAATCCCTCTCTACTACTCTGCTACTCATTTTCGCGGGCGTTTGGGGCGTTTCTTTATTGGTTTACCTTAATTAATTTTTTTTTTTTTTTGATTCCTGGACTTGTATTTTTCGCTTTTCAGGTAAACAACGATTCTACGGAGGTTTCTTGTGGTTCCTTTCCAGATTCTAAGGCCTCAGTCCAGGCCGGGGAATTTATCCGCGTGTCAGAGGTTATTATAAAAAAAAATATACATGTTTTGAATGTTTTATAAAACACTTTCATGTTGCTTAAGAACTTCTTGTTGAATATGAGCTAGGGGATTTATTTATTTTATTTTTTACTTGTGATGACATTGGTTAATGATATGTATTTTATTGTTTTAGTGCCGTAAACCATTCCATTATACGACAATTACTGGAAGCCCCATACCTCGATGTATCACACCAATCAAGCGTCATCGTAGCCCGTCTCCGCAAACCCTTGCAACGACAGTAGAAGACACACAGCCTGCTGTAGAGCCTTTAGGGAACAAGGGCGATAAACCGATGTTGGATGACCTGTTTGCTCCATTGTGTACGAATGAATCCGGTGATATAGAGGATGAAACCGGTTCTGAATTCGCAGACCCAACTTATAATACACGTGCCGACAAGACGGTTGGCCGAAACCCATCAAAACTGGTAAATATTTTTTCCTTACATTTCAATGCAGCATTCGTGTATTCAATCTCTGAATGGTGTGTATCCTCTCTTTCTCTTTAGTTCAACAACGACAAAACTGAATACCAGCGCTATGCCTATACTATACGAGTTAACGTATGAAAAAATGTATTAAATGCTTCGGATTTTATAAACAAGGATTTAAAGATCTCACGGGTAACAGCCTCTTTAAACGGAGTCCTGATTACCAAGTACTTGAAAATTGTAGAGAGGCGGCTCAGTCAAAACTTGATTGTATACTAGCATTATTAAAAACTTGTGAGACCGTTTTTGCTTATGTTCAAGTTAAGCTTTATGTGAAAACACTGAATGACAAACGTTGTCTTACAACGCGTTTGTTGGAATACGTATTGCCAAGTAGCACTTACTATAAAGGATGTCCTCATGTTTCTTTTTTCCAGTATCAAACAACAGTTGCAAAATACGGTCGCGGTGGTACCACGAGTCATACGTTTTGTGAAATGGAAGGACTTGAAACTTTTGCCTTTGAAATCCGGCAATCCTTATTAAAGGTTGATTTACCTGACTCGTATCATATATTTTGCAAAGCCTATCATCTAATTCAACCATTACCTAACGTGTGTGTTAAAATGGGACGCCTTTTTATCACACCATCAGACTTGATGGTGAAATCCCATCTAATTAACGATGAAGGGGATGATTGGGAATATAAGTTTTTCGCATTGATGCGTATACATTTTCCACACTTTTTTAAACCTAATCACAAGAAGCTCTATGCCTATAGTCAGTAACATTTTTACCTGATTAAGAAGTACTACCCTAAGGTCATTATGTGAGTTGTTGATGATGACTCTTAACAATTTAAAATGTGTGCTTGTGTGTATGTGTGTGTGTGTGTGTGTGTGTATGTGTGCTAAGTGTGTGTGTGTGTGTGTGTGTGTGTGTGTGTGTGTGTGTGTGTGTGTTATTTTAACTCTATTATGTTTTTTCAATTTCCTTTGTCCACATGTTTTAGTTTGTTTTTTATTTGTTTTCCCAATACCTTTTAGTTTATCGAGCTGGCTAGTCAACGTACTACAACAAAATTGAGTTTTGCACTGCTCGAAAAACAATCAGATGGCACACACTTTTTGTCGTTGTCTAGGAACAAAAGAACAATTAATACTATTTGTATGAAAACAGTGGAATTTCGCCCTATACTGTTGTACTTTGCTGAGTTAGTTACCATTTGTAAACTTGAGAAAACCAACATACCAGCAGACTCTATTTGTGCTATACGCGAAAAAGTTTTTGAAATCAACCAGTACATTAAGATTACAGTTAATTGTATCTTTCATAAGGGTGTGATACGAGTTTTTGTTTACGAAAATCGTGGTACTAGCAACGAGAGATCTCTTTCATTAACTTTACCTGAGAGCTATATAGTCTTTCGTTTGTACCCCTTGTTTTTTACCTGTCGTGCAACAGTAATTTAATTTGTTACAAACTGTAGTCTTTCTGGGTTCATTTATAAAAACTTTTTTAACTATATATACACTGTTTTGAAATTTTTTAAATGACACCATTTACATTTTAGTTCATAATTCAGCTTTGACTTGTTTATTTACGGCGTGGGTGTTTTTAAAATTGTTTCCTTTTAAAAATTTTTAATTGCTTCTTTCAAGTTTTTACTCTTTTGCTTGTAATTAAATGGTTGCATTTACATTTTGGGGTTTTTAATAAATTACATTTTGGGTTTATAAAAAAAAAAAAATTACTTCTTATTTTTTTTTTTTAACTATATATACACTGTTTTTGAAATTTTTAAATGGTACCATTTACTTTTTGTACATAAATCAACTTTGACTTGTTTATTTACTGAGTGGGTGTTTTTAAAGTCAGGTTGTTTTTTAAATTCATGTTTTTACTTTTTTACTGGGCTATTTTTTTTTTTTTTTAAATTTAAACATAATGGCTGACACACCATTAAATTTGTGTGTGCGTGATCAATTAAGAACTGATACGGGGTCTGAGGTACATACACAGGCAACACAAAGCCCAGCATTAGATTTATGTTTGTATAATTATAATTTAACACAGAGTCAACCGCTCAATCTTTGTTTGAACCAGGCAAATCACCTACAACCTCAACCTGTTCAGAGTCTCAGGACACAGACAAATGATGAGGCTAATGAAAGCTCTATGCGTTCACGTAACACAGGCTCACCAATAAAAAAACCATCTCAAACTCCATTGCCTTGTTTACCATCAAACCAACCAGGGCCATCAGAACGGAGGTTTTTAACCGGTTGTCCTGAGGGTTCACAAATCCGTAAAAGAACGTACGTACCTCAACCTGATTGGCGTATGAAGAGGCGTAAGCTTTCGCTAAAGTATCAAAGAGGTACAGGTGTGACGCCTGTTACAACAGCACCCGCTGACCAGCCTGAGGGGCTTGCAGCTCAAACCTACACTGTTTTTAATACAGACAAACCTATGACCTCGGCAGCTCAACAGACGAGTTTTACTAAGAAATCTGTTAATACCCCAATACCAAACCCATCCCCTGAGGCCTCAAATACTGGGTTATAAAAACTGATTGTTGGTATAAACAGGTCTAATACTCAATCAGTACCTGCGGCCCACACCTTATCAACCCCGGGTATTAATCACAGTGTGCATTCATTAAACTCAGACCTACGAGCTTTTTATACGTTGCGTGAACGTGGCTCCACGTATTCCCGTAAATATAAAGTTAAAACAACCACATATGCATTGACGCTTCAAGGAATGAAAAGACTAGCAATAGCAGAAGTTCCCTCTGTGTTAATGTTAATTTTTGATCGGATATTTGAGCGTATATTAAGGAATAACAACCCAATCTATGACCATGCGAGAATTTGTATACGGGTCCCCTCTTTGAATGATCCTGTAAATTTACGTTTTGGTAAGGTCAGTAGTTTCAGTAGTAAGATGTTGTTTGATGCAATACAGGCCTTGGATCAATCACATCAGGGTTTGATGATGGATGAGTTGTTGGATATCCATGTTGTGCTTCTACAAAAGCCCATACCAGCCACGGGTTACACCGCTCGTAAAACTGTATTAGTGTCAGACCATCTTGCAAGGAAATCCTCTGTTGTGGTGATCAAAAACTTTGATGTTTATTGTCTCCCTAGAGCACTAGTCGTTGCGATTGCTCATGCTGAAATGTGTGCTGCCCATATACAAGGTAAGGAGGAATTAATCAAACAGTATACAAAAGTTTATAATGCTATTAGAAAACCAAGTAGCATTCGTCAGCTAAATAAGGCCTTGGACTTGTGCATCTGTGCTGGTGTAGACCTCGCCCAGCCTGGTACAACTGAGAGTTTAGAGAAATTTCAAACAATACTAGCACCTGAGTATGAGATTGTTGTGCATACCTGTACAAGCATTCAGGAATTGTTTTACCCCTCTCAATTTCTGAGCCCGAGACCTAAGCATACGTTACATCTTATACGTACCGGGAATCACTACGACGTGATCACAAATTTACAGGGGTTTTACAGGAAAAGAGGGTTTTGCGAGCGTTGTGGTGTCTTTTTTAACAAATCCAAAGACAAAAAACTTCATTTGTGTGGAGGCCGGTGTAACCTGTGAGGTGGTCAACATACGCGGGGAGTCAAATGTACTTACGTGCGCTGTGATAAATGTAATTGTTTCTTCAAAGGGGAGGCTTGTTATAGGGTACATCAAGACCCGATCAGTTGTAACAAAACCTGTGATGCATATCACAGATGTACTGTGTGTAAAAAGATTTATGAAGTGAAAAAAAATCATCATTGTGATCCGAAACATTGCAGTCGTTGTAATGGAAGCCATGAAGGAGGTCTTTGTTACGTACTTACAGGTAGGAGCGTATAGACATAGGGAAAACAAAACAACACAATGCAAAACAGCCGAGACTCCTATACTTTGACGTGGAAACAAGAGTGATTAACACGGGTGAATTGTTGCCTGTACTAGTAGTAAATAAATAATAAAAAAGACAAGTGTGGATAATTGTAATGGTAAACTAAGAAATAAAAAACTCTTATCGTTGTGGTGAAAGAGTTTTTTATTTCTTAGTTTACCTGTACTAGTAGTGTTTAGTTATCCAGATGACTCTGGTGCTTACGTTGAACGGGTGTTCGACGGGGATACATGTATTTCCGTGTGCCTGAGTTTTTTGTTTGCAAAACCAGAGAATAAGGGTAAAATTAAAAACCATCAACAGACCTTCGAGAATTCAATAATATTAGCTCACAATTTAGCCGGCTTTGCAATATTTTTTTGATGAAATTTTTATTTGAACAAGGCATCAAACCAAACGTGATTTACCGCGGTACAAAGGTGTTATTGTTAAAGGTTAAAGAGGCAAAAATCCGTTTTCTTGATTCATTATCCTTTATAACATTACCTCTGCGTGATTTCCCACACACTTTTGGAATCAAGGAGCATAAGAAAGGTTTCTTTCCGTTTGCACTACTGAACTAAACTCTATATTACGAGGGTACACTACCCGAAATGGAGCTGTACTCGCCTGACGAAATGAAAGAATCTGTGTATAAAGAGTTTGTACTTTGGTACGATACGGAGAAGTTACGCATTGGTAAGAAATGGAATATGATGCACGAACTAACTCAGTATTGTCTTAGTGATGTTGTGCTACTACGTGAGGGTTGCCTGAAATTTGCAACAATCATGGAGTCTTTCACAGGTTTTAACCCTTTTTTAGAGCGTGATGTGACCATCGCAGGTTTCTCAAACAGAGTGCTTAGGGAAAAATTTCTCGATACTTATTCAATGGGTGTGATACCGCCATTAGGTTACTCAATGCGTAACAAACAAAGCAAAAAAGCCTTACAATGGCTTGCTTGGGAGCATTCAAAGTTGCCGCATGATCAAATCATTTCAACTCTGAATGGACCTGAGAAACGCATCGGTCCATATCTTCTGGACGGTTGGTGCGAAAGCAAAAAGATAGTTTATGAATTTTACGGGTGTTATTACCATTCATGTCCTAAATGCACACTGGCCACGAGTCGTAGTGTCGAGAGCCGTCTTACAAATGCAGAAAATTTTCAGTGTACCCTCGAATGTATGTATTTTTTAAAAACAGAACTACCCGATCACACGTTCAAAACATTATGGGAATGTGAATTTTCTGATTTGTTAAAACGCGATACCAAATTAAAGGATTTTTGTGAAACGTTACAATTCGGACCAGAAACATTCATTTCACCCCGCGATGGTTTTTACGGAGGACGCACTGAAAATTTCACAGCCGGTATTACAGAGGCGTCTGAAACAGAACGACTTATATATCTGGATTTTACATCATTATATCCCACGGTAAATAAGAGACAGAATTATCCAAAAGGACATCCTATCGTGATTAAAATAGGTTTTACTCACAAACTGCATGCATACTTTGGTTTGATCAAAGCAACCGTACTCCCGCCTAAGAACTTGTTCATACCTGTGTTACCTTATCGTTGTAACAGTCTATTGTATTTCCCACTTTGTCACACATGTGTTGAATCACAGTTGAAAAAATTATGTCCTCACACAGATGTTGAACGGTCATTGACTGGGACTTGGCCTACCCCCGAGTTTTATAAGGCGTTAGAAGAAGGTTATACCATTGTGAAAATTTATGAGGTATGGCACTATGACAAACAATTTGTATACAATAAGGATACTGGGGAAAAAACATTTTTTCAGTGAATATGTGAACACTTTTATTGGGGGTAAAATCCAAGCCTCAGATTGGCCTCTATATGCCAACACTCAGGCTGAGCGAGATGCCTTTTTGAAAGATGTGTACGAAAAGGAAGGCATCATACTAAACCCCTCAAACTTTGAAAAAAATCCCGGTTTACGCAGTATATGTAAGCTTTCTTTAAATAACGCATGGGGTTTTCTTGGCCTGAACACCACAAAACAACAACAAACAGTTTTTGTTGATAGTTTCTCTGAATACTATAAACTTTTTAACACCCCTTCGATTGAAGTGACAGATCTCGATATCGTAAACGAGGATATTATCTTAATGGCGTATAAAACAACTCATCCAACCACTCATTTAAAGGGAAATGTAGTTATTGCCTCATTTGTAATGGCTTATGGTCGGTTAGAATTATATAATATTTTAAAAGTTTTGGGTGTTCGGGCCCTTTATTGTGACACAGATTCGGCCATTTACCTTGAACCGAGAGGTGTTAATTTACTACCGAGAGGCCATAATCTAGGAGATCTGGTTGACGAGGTTGCTCAAAAATACGGATCAAACGTGCACATTGAGAAACTAGTTGTTGCAGGGGCAAAGAATTACTGTCTGCACTTCTCGGACGGTTCTCATGAACTAAAAGTGAAAGGCATCACGTTAACGAGAAGTGTATGAGAAACCCTTAAACCAACAATGATTGAGGAACTTGTGAAGGGAGAAACAGAGGGTTTGCTCAAATCAGTCGAAGTACCTGTGAACTTCAATCTAGTACAGAACAAAACAGCTGCAACTCTACACAATAAACCAACAAAAAAAATCTACAGATGCACAAATCAAAAGCGATTCACAATCTCAGGAAATTTAGCAAAGAGTTACCCTTATGGGTATTGCAGTGAAGTATTAAAAAACACCCAGTGAGTTTTTATATTCAAGTCAAAGTATAAAAAAAGTAAATGGCTAAAGTAGTAGTATTTATGGTTAATAAATATAAAAAAAGTCACGCACAAACCAATGTGTTCAACATCCATTACGTTTAACAGTTAATATGGGTTAACTTGAGTATGACAAAAAATAATCATTGTTATTTTAAGATTAAACATTTGACATTGTAAAAAAAAAAATAAAAAATTTGTTTAACAAAAAATTGTATCAAAATTGTATTTTAAAGTTGTATAAATTCAGCTTTGGAAAAATAAAATTTAAACTAATGTGTCTTATGTAAATTGAAATTTTTATTTTTTTATTTATGTATTGACTTATTTAAATGGTAACAAATTCAACAGAAATTAATTAATTTAAAAAAAAACAGAAGTTATGAAATGAAAATGTAAAATAATTGTTAAGTAGTGTTTACATATGTCAACGGTGTTAGTTGTAACCTGTAAATATACAAACCCTGGATTGTTTTCAGCAGACTTCAGTTTTTAGGAGATGTGAATGAGAAAGACAACAGGTAATTGTGTTCAAACAATTAAATTATTGTAGCTGTACCAATGAACAAAGACAATGTTGATTCAGGAAGAAAAATTTAAAAGATTAAAATTTAAACACTGCTAGTAAACGTAATTTTTTTTAAAACAGTGCAATTTTACCATAAGTGTAAAAAAGTTAGAAAATTAAACATCTTCTCCTTTAATATTTTTAAAACTGTGCAATTTAACTAAGTGTAAAAAGTTTTAAATTAAACATCTTGTTATTTCCAATAAATTTTAAAACTTTAGAATTTTTTGAAAAAAGGGTAAAAACAGGTGAATGAATGACAAAACATCTTTTTTTTTTAAAAAAAAAAACATATTTATTTAAAAAACAAAAACTTTTTTTTTTTTTTTTTCGTTTTAACACGTTAAAACACTTTAGGTATAACAGTTTAAATTATTTTACGTTTTGCGGTACTTGAGCGTGGCAATCCGTCCCTGCCTACCGAGTAGTTGTTCGAATATTTCTGCATCCCGTATAAGCTCTGAATCCAGGAACCTTGTGACACTTAAAACGCCAAAGGTCTTGCAATCGTCCGCAATGTCCAACAGCCTGCATTCGGGATGCAGTAGTTTCTGAGCAAACTCCAGTTGTTCTGCCCCATTTACGAAGAAACACTTGAATGCCTGGATTAGCTTTGAAGTCACACTCAGCAACTCAAAATAGGGGATCTGCTCAGAGGTAAAAAACGACAACATCTCTTTTTATGGGGGCTCATCGAGGGAAGTCCGCGATAACCACACGGTGGTGCAATGTTATTAAACCCTCTGAGGCTTTGGGATGAACCAGAGGTCTCGTGATAAGGCACAACGCATAGTTCAATGGCTGTCAACACCGGACCGTATTCGCATGTATGGAAAATGAATTCCAAAAAGCAGCCAGAATCTGTGCGGAGGGAAAAAAAAAAAAATTACGGAAAAATGAGATTGAAGTAATAACAACATCCACTTGTGGGTTTGGAACCCTCAGCATAGAGCGCCTCTAAAAAAGTCGTTGTATGGTTCATAATATTTGATGTCTGAAAAAGTTAAAAACAGTAAAATGAGTGAACACTAGGAGGAATGAAAATTAATGTTTGAAAACGAGACAAACTCATACTTACTGCAAAGAACACGGGAAATTTGACTGGTAAAAACGAATGAAAAAAGCTGTGGTGGGTATGAAAACGATTGTCGGATCTGATACAAACATGCAAACTCAAACTTACTGCAAAATTTATACAACTGCTGATGAAAACCCTACAAAAACTAACCAATCACAAGAAAAAATGAAAAACCTTGTCTGACGAAATACATTATTTACAGGTTTAAACAAATGGTTAATATGCGATGGACCATGAAGATTGGTAGAGACTTAAACAATTCCAACCAATCAAACCAGCTCACATAAACGCTGAGTATCATGTAGAGACACCAGATGGATATGAAAAAACGTGAATTGTGAAACCATAGTCTTACAGTCTTTAGTACCTAGGCAGGGGAAAATGGATAAAACTTGAACACGTTTTTTAGATTTAACGAATTTTTTTTTAAAAAAAAGGAAAATATAAACAACAAATAAAATGAAAGTAACAACGAGTAAAAAAAGCGTTAGTAAAAATTAGAAACATGACGCATCAACAAAAAATTGATTCAATTTATACACCTTGTAGTAAAAACACCCCAAAAAATAAAATACAAAGGTAAAACATTATAAAATGAACTGGATTACTTATGAAAAACGTATAACAGTGAACTGGT
>JAHWFO010041423.1:0-19202 GCA_023313115.1 Rhysida immarginata | reverse complement strand
GAAAAGTACTTACAGGTCGTATTTTTTCTTTTTACTCGTTGTGGTTACAGAGTGTTTTATTTCTTGCATTAGTAATAAAGTTCATAATTAATCGACAATGACATCAAGATTCGTTCTTGATTCAGCTTGAACAGTATTTGAATCAGAAAGTTTGTAATAGATCTGTTTCTCCCTAAAAAAATGAATCTCGATGAGTTTCATTTATCCTCAACTATTCCAAGTTGCCAGAATCACAGATTAAAAACACATTGTGAAACTACCTGATTATTCCGGCAACCAGTGCACCATGTGAAAGTTTATTTTCTAAAGCAGGAAGAATAATGAATCCTTCAAAAAACAGGTTAAGCACTATAAAATTGTCAATACTTCTTTTTTATAATCTCTGGATATATTAGACTGGTAATAAAAAATGATTGTAGAGAGTGAATTTTAAGTTAGTTTTTTTTCGTAAACAATGCACTTAAAACTACAATAGGAAGATAATGGTAATTGTATTTTCTTATAATAGAATATTTCGTGTTGAAAAAAACTCCCTAAGGCCAAACTAGCGTTTTTTCCAGAATAAACTTACATATGTATAACAAAATCTTAATTTTAAAATTCCTTATTCTTTGTTGGCCAATAGGGAGAAATATCAAAACATAAACATTGAATATCCGCCATCTTTTGAGGGCATCGAGACCCATGGTTGCTATGGCTCTGAACTTATCCCATTGTTAGACAATACATCCAAACACGCAATAACTCGTTACCATCGTTATACAATAACAAGTCGGGCAAAAACGGCGCATTTCGATGAGTAGCAGTATAGGATTGCCGTCCTCTTACCCTCAAAAAATGGCAGCTGTACCCATCATTCAATGCGAAGATATTTTCCCCTAAAGGAAAAATCAGAGAGTGGCTAATTTTAGGGATTGATCTCGACCAATCAGACTACCATCACATACCAGAAGTAAGTATCATAATATTCGACGCTCATAGGTGCAGCCCCCAATATTGGGGGTTTTATAAGTGGCCACTTTCGCTTGCCACTCAGGAGGGCACCAGTCAGGAGATTGCCCCAAGATTAAAGGACAAGACCCCCCAAAGTGCGTCAGATGTGGTGGACAGCACACTTCAAGCTACTCGAAATGTCTAAAATACCCCCAGGGTAAAAGGATGCTTAGTTCCAAAGTGACAGCAGACACATCCTTTGCAGCTGCTGTGTCTAAGCCGGAGGAAAAAGGCCTCAACATTAACGATCTACCAGGTATGTATAAGCAATTAGGACGTATCTTTCATCTGTTTTCTATTCTAGGCAAAAGTTACCCACAGTTGAATGACCAACTAATTTATACTATGACTGCACAACTTTATACTGTAATCAACAAAGGTTAACTTCGATACGTGATATGGAACGCTAGGGGGATTCCCCGAAAGCGTATCGATTTTCACAATTTTCTGATAAAGCAAGAAATCGACGTTACTTTCCTCTGTGAAAACCACCTCAAACCAAGCCAAGACTTCAAGCTACCTGGCTATTGTGTGTACTGTAACGATGGTATGGCTTCAAACGCTGCAAGATGTGCTTCTGGGGGCGCTGCGATCATCATTAAGAAGGGAATTCAACACCAAAATTTAGTCTCAAAGTCTTATGCAGGTATGGAATCGGCCTCCATCATTACCAATGACGTCTCCCTTGGTGAAGTGAAGTTCGTGGCGCTCTACAATTCACTTAAACATTCTCTTGACATTAGCGAGCTTGATGAACTCTTCAGTGGTAACACAATAGTTGTCCTGGCTGGTGATCTAAATGCCAAACACCCAAGCTGGAACTCCAGAACTCAGAACTACAACGCCATGATTCTTTTTATTTATTATTTATTTATTTATTAATTGGGATCCAATATGTCCATCCAGGGCCTGTATGATGGTCGCGGCAGCCGAGGGGGGGGGGGGGGTGAAAGCCCACCAGGACACGGCCTCCCCCAGGTATATACAAGGTAAAGATGACATCATCGCTTCTGAACCTGTGGAGGACACCTACTACTGTGACCATTCCCCTACTAGTGATGTTCTTGACATTTTACTAATAAAGGGTTTCTTCAAGCCATACAACATCTTCACGCTTGATTGCAGAGAGAAACAAGACCCGCAGGCTTTGGCAGCGCTGTCGTTTGCCTTGGCTAAAAAGCAAATAAAACAGGTTAGTGCGAAGAGTTCAAGAAGAAGTAAAAGAGCTTCGCGACGCTAGATGGAATGACAAGCTCCAAAGCATGTCGGCTCGCGGCAGTTCCATTTGGAACATGGTTAGAGCTCTTCAGAAGAAGAAGAATGAGACACTTCCTCCGCTCCGCACCCCTCAAGGAAATTACGTCCAAGCTAATCAGGATAAAGCTCAAATAATTGCAGATTCCCTAGAGATGCAGTTTGTTACCCCTGATAACAATAATTCCGAGAGTTAGATCATGTCCCAGACTGTGGAAGATGGTCTTGCCAACTTTTGTAAAGTCCCACAGCCTACAACTAAGATCATCATCGAGGCCGGAGAAATCACTACCAACGTAAGAAATCTGAAAAAGATGAAGGCTCCAGGAAGAGACAAGGTAAATAATAACGCCTTAAAGAATCTCCCAAAGAACATCATTAGCGACATATCGAATATCATAAGCGACTGTTGGAAGTTTTTCTATTTCCCGACTGCTTGGAAGCAGTCTATTGTGTTAGTGTCCCCAAGCAGGGGCAAAATCTTGCAATTCCCGCGAGCTACCGACCTATCAGTCTATACCCGACGATGTCTAAAGTCTTGGAGAAAACGATCCTGACCAGGTTCAAAGACTACTATCTCACCAATGGTTTGATGCGGGAAGAACAGTTTGGCTTTCGAGCCGCCCACTCGTATCAGATGCAGATATGGAGGCTCGTTGAAGATCTGAGCACCCCACTAAACCTTTCCAGGTACTGTGGCGTGGTTTTACTTCATGTAAGCAAAGCTTTCGTTCAAGTGTGGCACGAGGGGATAATCTACAAGATGATTAGAGACGGGTTCCCTTCTGATTTGATTATGATGGTGAGATCCTTTCTCAGCGACAGGTTCTATCAAGCCAAAGTTGGCGAAAATAACTCCACGCCCCGCAAGGTAAAGGCCGATTTCCCACAGGGTTCTGTCCTCTAAAAGGGCCTGTTCTTTTTAATTATTTTGTGCACGATTTCCCAAAACCCGATAACTGTAATTTATATTTCTATTAAATTCATTTTATATCTCACGTTGTATTGTATATTGTTAATTATTCATAATTGTCCATTTTACAATACAGAGTTTTATTCATTTGGAACTAATCGACTTTCGTCCTTTTGGACATCTTCAGATTCGTTACAAGGGATTTTTAAATTTCTTACAATATAAGTATGAATCAAAGTTCACAAATTTAATTTCCCAATTAGACCAGTAATTAATAATAATAATTCGCCATCCTATAATTTAGCAAAATATATCTAAAGACAATTAAAAGAAATCTAAGATTAAATTATTACTATGCAGTAAAAAATTCTAATGAAGTATTTGAAAGATTAGAAAAAATAAAATTAAATGAAAATTCAAAATTAGTGTCTTTCGACATAAAAGATATGTATACCAATATAAACGTAGATCAAGCAATTAAACTAATAGAAAATATCCTAAAAGAAAAAGGAACTGAAAAAGAATTAATAGATGATATTATAGTAAGCTTAAAAACAAAAAAAACCATAAAATTATTTCGAATATAACAAAAAATTTTATGAACAGCCATATGGTTTAGAAATGGGAAATCCAATTAGTGCAATAGTTTCAGAAATTTACTTACAAAATCTAGAAGAAAATAAATTAAAAGAATTTTTTTAAAAATATAACATTCAAATGTGCACAAGATATGTAGATGATAGTTTATGCATATTAGACAAATTCATTGACATAGAAGAAATACTAGAGGGCTTAAACAACCTAGATGACAAAATAAAATTCACATATGAAAAAGAGAAAGAAAATAAATTAAATTATTTAGACATAATTATAGAAAAAGTAGAAGATAACACTAAAATAAAATTAAAATATAATATTTATAGGAAACCAACAACAACTATAAATAGTATACATATTCATCAAATCAACCATAGAGCCACAAAAAATTAGCTTTTAGAAATCTAATCAATAGAGCTTTAAAATACCCGATAAAAGAAGAATACAGAGAAAAAGAATTGGAAACAATAAAAGAAATCGGAATTGGAGATGGATATAAAGAATATCAAATTATTAAAACAAATGTTAACATAGCAACAGAAATTAGAGAAAAACAAAAAAAATAATACAAATACAAAAGAAAAGAATTTGCTTAACTTTTCAAGAAAACATTAGTTACAAAATTAAAAAAATATTTCAAAAGAAAGAAATAAATGTAGCCTTTAAGTCCAAAAATAGATTATTAACATTATTAGAAAATAAAAGAGAATTTATAGAAAAAGAACAAAGCGGGGTATACGAAATTAAATGTAAAGAATGTAACAAAATTTATATTGGAAAAACTAATAGAAACTTAGAAACTAGATTTAAAGAACATATATATTATATCAAAAATGCACTAAAAAACTCCAAATATGCAGAACACATTCTATCAAGCAAACATGAAACCGGGAATTATGAAGAAACTTGCAAACTAATTTATAAAATTAATGGCAAGAGAGAAGTAATAATCATCGAAAATTTATTTATATTTATGTTAAACAAATATTACCAAGAAATTTTAAATAATATGGAAATAGTTGACAGCAAGTTATTTTTCAACCATTTATTAAAAGAAGAGAAAATAAAAGAATTATTAAGCAAAAACAAAAGATTAAGAGAACTATATAATTAAAACTTAATAAAAGACAATACCATATATACTAATAAAATTACGAAATATAAAATTTCAAGAAAATATTTAGCGAAAAATATCATTGAATCTCAAAAGAAAACAATGTAACTGGAAAAACAATAACAATGAATAGACAAATATTGTTCAAAATTAAAATACTTATATTGTAAGAAATTTAAAAATCTGTTGTAACGAATCTGAAGATGTCCGAAAGGACGAAAGCACGGCCTCCTAGAAACTACCAGGCCTGAACATTACGTCAGTACTGTATTGTTGAAGCAGTAAGATTGTGACGTTGAACTAACTTCTGTAATAGCACCACCCGAGGCCAACGAGAAATACAAGGCCCTGTCGCGGAAAAGTCACCTGACCATAGCAATCTGACCAACAATTAAACTTTCATTATTTTCAACAAAAGAAAAAATACTGATTGTTAAAAACCAAGATGGAAACAATGATGGTTACATTGTAACCCGGACTTTTAGGGTCACGTGACTTTTCCGCGTCCGGGCCTGTCTTTCTAGTTGGCTTTGAGCACCACCAGTGTGACGTAATAATGTTTTATCTTTTCAATGTTCAGGCCTGGTAGTTTCTAGAAGGCCGTGACGAAAGTCGACTAGTTACAAATGAATAAAACTCTGTATTGTAATATGGACATTTGTGAATAATTATATTTCTATGCTGATGATACTGCCATCATGGCCAACACCACCTAGACAGAAGGCCTGCGCACAGAAACGTCATACATTGTTACATCACACAAAGCGGCTATGGTTAATAGGCTATGGTTACACCACGGTCTATAGATATTCATGGTCATCGAGCTCCATTGTTAAAATGAAGCTAAAGTTTCTAGCTCCCAATAGGGCGGGAACTCTATTGAAAAGTGGCGCTGCATGTACATTTGGCCCAAAAACGCCTGCAGCGCCGCCCTATCGACAGACAGAAAATTTACTTTCATTTTCAGTTTCAATAAAAAACCGCTATCGCAGGTCACGGTCGGCCCTGATTCGATCTATGCGGCACCTGGCGCGATCTGTTTTCTTTAGCTTCTCGAAGCAATGGAAAATGGCCGAAGCTCGATGACCATGAATATCTATACACCGTGATTTCTACCAATAATCATATATATAAAATCACAACAAAGAAAAATTCTAACAATGGGTTATTTCCGGATTATACAATCGGGTGGGTTCGCTTCTAGTAAAACATAAATTTGGCCGTTTTATGATGATGTAACAATCCATACAGTTTCTGTCCGCAGGCCTTCTCTCTAGGAGGTGTTGTCATGGCATGGGCGCACCAGCCATCTCACGTTATCACTCGGTTGCAGAACACCTTGAAGAAGTTCGAGGACTGGTTTACTTGCTAGAATCTGAATCTTAACGTCGGAAAATGCAAAGCCGTTTGCTTCAACAAAAAACTCAAGTGTCCCCCCGGATTCCCTGGTTCTATTCAATAAGAAACTCGAATGGGTTGACAACTACAAGTATCTTGGCGTTATCATCGACTCAAGACTCTCCTGGAATCGTCACGTAACTTTTTCTGTGACCAAAGCAAAGAGGGCTAAGTACAGTCGTATAGCTCTCCTGGGTAGAAACAGCGCCCTCAGCATCGACAATAAATTACTACTATACAAGACAGTGATTCGGACCACCCTCCTCTAAAGTATACCGGCGTGGGCGAGAATGTTACCCAGAGGACCATTGCGCAGCTTGGAAGAAGGACCGTAAAACATTTTTACATCCACTCGGATCTGAACATGACTCTTATTGGAAAGTGTGTCCAAGATCTGCTGATGAACATGGTGCAGACGATGAAGAGCCATGACAATGACCTTTTGGCTGGAATACTGAAAAACCGAATGGAAATGAAGTGGCATACAAAATATAGAAAACCCAGGCATATTCTTGATGTCAACTTCGAAGACGTTGGCAACGTTTCCTTCCCGGATTATTGGAAGATGTAATACCACCCTCCTCCTCCTCCCTCTCTCCCACTCTTCTGACAATCGTCAATCTTATTTTTTGTTTTTTCATAATGTGGAAGACCTCTTTGGGTTAGTCAGGCTTCTTGCCTATTTCAGCGTATTTCATGTGGAATTTATTCCGGAAGGGTGAGAATCGTGTAAGTACTGCTTACGTCCCACCTGAACATATGTACACTTCACTGTTCGATTATCGATTGTCGATTGCCACTCAGGACGATCATGACGGACTAGCTTTTCAAGGTATCACCTCTACTTTCATTTCAGGTATCATCTCATTGCCCTCATTTCACGCTGCGCCCTTTTCAGGGCGATATTTACCTTCTGTTACGTCTTATGTGCTGGTCCCTGGCGCTGGAATTAATATTCCCGTAAACCAGTATATCAAGACGCTCACTATCCTTCTGGGTCCCTGGCGTTGGGATTAATTTCCTCGCAAACCTAAGGACGTTCTCATATCATCTATTATCATCCTAATCATCTACAAGTGGGTCCCTGGCGTAGAATTAATTTTCTCGCAAACCTGACTTGAGGTACAGAGTGGCTCATAGTACATCATCAGAGTCCCGAAGAGGAAGAGTACATCGGTGTCGTCAGGAGTCGTCTCATACATCAGTCATTGCGGACGTTGTGGACCTACAGTTGGATGCCCGGCTGCGTCATTATTGATTCTGGTTGCTATTGTGTATTCACCGGTGGATTTTCCAAAAGGTAGGACTATTTAAGTCTTTTTATACACTGCGTCGTCGTGAGTAAGTGTGTCCTTCTAAGGACACTTGCTTCATGGCGACGACAGGCGCTGCGTCAAAAGCTGCTAGCATTACTATAAAATATGCTGATGATAAGGTGTAACCTTGTGATGTAGCTTACAAGGATGCATGTAAGGATCCCAGATTTCTTGCATTTGACATCATTATTAATGAGCAGTTGAGGCACTACGTTCCGAACTGAACAAGAAATATCTCGACTTCGAGTCAAGGTTGGAAGCGCTGACCAAGGAGGTTGACAGTGAGAATACTACAGTAGTATTGATAGTTTTAGGGAGGAAGTAAGGAATGCAAGTTTTGAAACTTCCAAAGACCTTGCCAATCTTGGGAATGCTATCAGGGAATTTATGGGCTCTCCCACTACGTCTGATTCGCCCATGATAGTAGATAACGTTGATCCCCCACGTAATAGTAGAGAAGGTCCTGGTGGCCTGGAAATGGTCAGAGCGACGGAAGTTCCTCACTAAGAACAAGGATAAAGAGGAGGCTCGATAACGACTCTACTGACGTTGATGGAGGTAACTGGCATGTTGTACAGAATAAGAGAGACAAAGGATGTGTTAGGAACGACAATGTTCGGTCCGCTGTTGATATCAGTGCTAGCTCCTCTGTACCCCTTCATGCTAACAAGGCCAAGCACAGTACTCCCCAAATTAATATCACCAATGAAAAGGGGCGTATTTATATCCCTCCAGTCATTATTCGTCACCACGGAAAGCCTATAAAGGAAATTCTGGATGAGATCAAAAGCCACGTAGTTCTTGATAAAATCACCGCTCATACTGGTAAAAACAGACACGATTAAGATTAGGTGTCATGATGAAGAGACCCACAAAATCCTCGTGTCAGGTATCAAGAGCAGAGATGTACTTAAAATTCAGCACCACCAGATCAAATCATCAAATCAGAAAAAATGCTTAAGTACATTGTTATGAACGTTGACGTCACCTATGTTCTCGAAGATATCTGTGACGACATTTTGAGTCTAATTACCTCCCGGAAAAAGCAACCAGGCTGAAAAAAAGCAAACGGTTCAGTAAAAATACCAATGGTTCTGGTGCTCCTACAGAATACTGAACAAATTCTTTACGTTTCGGGCACGTTTCTCAAGGTTGCACAGAATTGCCCCGCTGCAACAAGTGCGCGAGAGACCACCAATCAAGGCGTTGTTCCAATGTCAAAGGCAAAGGCCCCCCCCCCCCCAAATGCATCAGATGCGCAGATCAACACACATCCAGCTACACGAAATGCCCAAAATACCCCCAGCCCAAAAAAATTCAAAAGCACCAAAGCAGTGTATGGTAGAACGTTTGCTTCTGTCCCCTCCAGTTCCGTTAGTAAAGGAATTATAGATCACAATGAACTGACCAGAATATACAAATATGTGGGGAACTTGATGAATCTTCTAAAGGAGAGAAGCAAAGATTTGCCTCAGCTTGCCTCAGTCGAAAGAGAAATTAATCTTGGAGTAATCAAGCAAGGTAAGCATCGTTGCACTATTTGGAACGCGAGGGGGCTCTCTCGCAATCGCATAGAGTTTTACAACTTTCTTACATGTTGGATTATTGATATTGCCATTGTGTGTGAAACTCATCTCAAACCGAGTCAGAGCTTCAAATGGCCTCGTTATTCTGTCTACCGCAAGGATAGAACCCTAACAAATGTTGCTGTCCCTGCATCTGGTGGGGCAGCAATCATAGTCAAACAAGGCATCGATCATCGCGAGACCACCATTACCACTTTCGTGGGAATGGAAGCCGTGTCCGTGACCATAAACGACGTGGACATAGGGGAAGTTAAATTTATCTCCTTGTATAACTCGCCCAGGCATAAGCTTGATCCCTGCGAGCTCGATTATCTGCTAAACGGTCCCATTCTAGTTATTATGGCGGGTGACTTGAACGCCAAACACCCACTCTGGAATTCCAAACGTATAAACCATAATGGTTCTATTCTCCATGGTTACTTGATGAATCAAATTGACACCGTAGTCATCGGTCCTCTTGAAGACACCTACTATTGCCACCACTCGCCCGTCAGTGACGTACTTGATATTGCTGTCCTCAGGGGGTTTTTAAAGCCGTTTAACATCTTTACTGTGAATGCTTTATCCTCAGATCATCGCCCAGTCGCACTAAATTTCGAAGACTTAAACCTAGACCTGAGGGTCAGTCTACGCCGTAAGCAAGATTGGAAGCTATCTAGAGATCTACTCAAGGAATACGACATTTCATATAAGGATCCTGCCAACAACAACGATATTGATGATAATATCCGCGATATCACTCGATTGATCAGTTCAGCCACTGAATCCAGCGCCACTGCCGTCGATCGTAAGCGACCCGACCATCTCGATCTTCTCCCGGCCATCAGGCAACTCGTACGTGAAAGGAACTCTTTCAGAAGATTGTGGCAACATATTAGGTGCCTCCAGTTTAAGATCAAATACAACAGGCTAACTTGCAAGGTTAGTGAACAGGTCAAGCAGCGACGAAACCAAAGGTGGAACAACAAGACAACACGCAATGCACCAACACTATTCAAGGATCAACAAAATATATCTCATGACCAACAATGCAAGTCAAAGTTTGTGCAATATGGATAAGTTTCAATTTGTAACAATGCATAGAATTCCTGTTATTCAGACTTTTCTTAGAAAAGATCAAGAGCCTGTCTGTCCAGGACAACTCCCTCTGGTGTACAGTCCGGGCACTCAAAAACAAGAAAGCCGCCGATCTACCTCCCCTGCTTGCGGATAATGGTAACTTTGTTAGCAGCCCCAGGAAACAGCTCAACTTATTGCAAACACACTGAAGAACCTATTCACCGCCCCCATTGCAGACAGACTGGTAGGTGTCGAGAATACCCGCCAAATCAGTGAAGGCTGCATAAATTATGATCTTACTGATCACATACTTAACCCTCTCCATGCCATATAAGTAACCGAGGTCTGGATCATCATAAAACGTCTTAAGAGCAGAAAGGCTCCTTGTATCGACTCCATGACCAATGGTGCACTAAAGAATTTACTTCCAAAGGTTATTTGCTCAATTACGAAGATCTTAAACGACTGCTGGAACCACGGCTACTTCCCCAACATCTGGAAGGACTCAGTCATCCTCACTATACCTAAGCCGGGTCTAAATCCTGCATTTCCCGTCAGCTACAGGCCCATTAGCTTATTGCCTACGCTTTATAAGATCTTCGAGCGCACTATCCTGAAGAAGTTCAATGACTTCTGCGAGTCTAATAATCTTATTCGCAATGAACAATTCGGCTTTCGCTCGAATCACTCATGCCAACTCCAGATATGGAGATTTGTTGCAAATTTGAGCAGTCCTCTCAATTACTCGATGTACGGAGGAATAGCTTTTCTTGATGTGCATAAGGCCTTCAACCAAGTCTGGCACGACGGACTCATCTTCAAAACGATCGACTGTGGCTTCCCTGATGAGCTATTTGCTCTGGTTCGCTCCTTCCTGTCTCACAGATCCTATCGTGTCAAGGTTGGTAACTCCTTGTCTGACCCCTGCGACGTCAAGGTTGGCGTTCCCCAGGGCTCTGTTCTGGGGCTGGAGTTGTTCAACTTTTTTCATCCATGACCTTCCCGAGTTTGCTAAGTGTAACCTGTACTTGTTCGCTGATGATGTGGCCATCATGACATGCGCGAGAAACCCAGCCCATGTCATCAGTCGCTTACAAAAGGCCTTGCACCAGTGCGAAGATTGGTTCGACAAATGGCGTTATCCAAGCTCAGCGTTGACAAATGCAAAACCATGTTCATCACCCGGAAACGCAAGTATGCCCCAAGGCCCCTCGTCCCATATGGTAGACACCTTGGCTGGGTTCAGAATTACAAATATTGGCGTTAAGTTTGATTCTAAACTGGAATGACCATGTCCAATACGCTCTCAACAAGGCCAAAAAGGCGAAGTTCAGCCTGATTGCACTGCTGGGGAGAAACAGTGCGCTTGGTCTGGATAACAAGCTCTTGCTGTACAAGGTTGTGCAAGTCAAGATGGAAGGAACTTCAATCCTTCCAGAATGTAACTCTCAGGACCATTGTTCAACTCGACAGAAGAATTGCAAACAACTATTCGATATATGATGACTTCGGTATGGTCCATATTGGTAGCTATGTTCAGGTGCTCCTCAAGAAGTTATTTCTAAAATTCGAGAGTCATGATAATTCCTTGGTAGCCGGTATTTTGGATCACTCTCTAGCCTTTAGGGGCCACTTACTGTTTCGTAGACCCCGACATGTCTGGAAGTCAACTTCGACGATATCAACAAGGGCGTCTTCCCCGACTTCTGGATCACCTAACCCGCAGATGGGTCATAACTAAGTCAATTCACAATCTTATCCTTCGTCCTACTAGGTAAGGACCGTATCCTCAGGATGACTCAAGAGGACCATCAGGCTTCTCCTCTATCTCAGTGTAATTCCCCTGGTTACTCTTTGGGCGAGTGTGCTATGGAAGCCCTACTCCCGGACCGCTCGTGACTTTCTTCACTTCACTGCTCGATTATCGATTGTCGATTGCCACTCAGGGCTCATTCTCATTCACTCATCTCTCCTTAGGTTCGGGTCTTTGCTCTCATTTCATCGTCGCTGCTAGCTTCTCCGAGAAGCTGTGCCAAATCCAAATCGGAAATTGTGAAATTTGATAGTATAACTATCAACTTAGTCTGAAGTAATGTGAGGAATGAGAGTCTGTATTTTGGCTTTAATTCATTCAAAATTCTCTAAAGTTGCAGTAAATACAGTCATTCTCAAAAGTATAAGTCCATCCCTGAAGTTGTGCTTTATGCAACAATGACTACTTTGAATGACGTTTACATTTTTTTATGGATAAAAGGTTTTTTAAGGAATCCGCAAAACACTTCAGTCAAAAATACAGCTTTATTGCTTAACCATACTTGAAAACAGCCGCTGTTCATAAGTATAAGTTCATGCTTAGAACTCGTAGATTACACTCACAAAGAAATAGGATTAATCTTTGTTGTGACTCCATTTTGTTGGCCCATACTTTGTTGTACCTTCATTTTTAGAAATAACAGAAAAAATTCGACTAGGTATTGATTCAACCAATTTTAACAAAACATTGCATGAGATTTTCTCTCAGGATTCGACAGTTGCATTTTTAAGTTCAGCAATTGTTGCAAACTGCCTTCCTTATCTGTATACAACCCTGGCAAGAATTCCCCACAGGTTTTCTACGGGGTTCAAGTCCAGGGAGCAAGCTGGCCACTCCAAAACTGCGATGCTGTTTTCATGGCTCTTGATGCGTGGCAGGGGGCGTTATCTTGCTGGAAAATAAAGTTTTTGCCCCCCAATACTTCACCATATCCGCAGAGTTCATCCTGCCACTGACAAATATACAGTACGTTTTGCCCTGCGCTGAAAAAAACCCCAATTCATCACCGAACCTCTACCCATTTGGCGACTCATTTGCACTTGTTTTTCTGCTCTTAAATCATGCCAGTAATATTGTGTACCATCTGGCCCATCAAGATTAAACTTTTTCTCGTCCGAGAAAATCACTGAAAACCATTGATGGTCCCAAGACATGGTTTTCTTTGCATATGCAAGTCTGGCAGCCTTGTGTCGTTGGTTAAGAGGTGGTGGTCGTTTAATCTTGCAATATTTGATGTGTTCAGCATTGTTGAGAACACGTGTGATGATTGATGTCGACTGTGGAATGTCCAGAGCAGACCTGATATTCCTCGCTGTCATTTTTTCCTTGGTTGCAAGAACACAAACGTTTCATTCGTGGCGACAAAGAATGAGGTCTTTTTTGGTCGAGCTTTAATTTGTCCATCTATTCCATGGGCTAACACATTTTGCACTGCACACTTTGACCGTCCTATTTCGGCTGCAATTTGGCGTTGCGATTTACCTTTTCCGTGTAAATGCCAAATCTTACGCACTTCAGTTTCATCAAATTTTGGTCCTCTAGGCATAGTTGCTTGACAAAATAAATGCCAGGAATGGACACTACTGTTCAGTATGTGGTTAACTTCTGTTTTTATCATCTGCATTTTATCAGAATAGGGAGAATTCATTATTTTTAGGGGTGGACTTATACTTATGAACTAGCTGTTTTTTATGTTTTTATCAATTATTAATGAACCGACTGAAATTCTTGGCTGAAACTTTTTGTAATTCCCTAAAAACGATCCATCAACCCCTGAAAAAAGGTAAAACATCAACGCAAACAGTGTATGTTGAAAAACTACCGTTTTTAGGGGTGGACTTATACTTTTGAGAATGACTGTATAGGTTAAGAGGTTCATAGTGGTCTAAATTGCTGTAATAATAAGAATGAGAAACTGGTCTAGGAAATTCAATGTGTGAGCAGTTCAATATGGCAGTTTATTATGGGCAGTCGCGAAGAGCTGTGCTCACACGGATTAATGAACACCTGCCGTGTTTAAGGAACGGTAAATACGGTGTATCAAGATTTGCGGACCACATCTTGGACCAGAGACACAATTTCCGGCGTGAAGATTTCGACATCCTGCATAGCACAGGGGACCCAAGGCTTCTGAACTCTTTGGAGCCCTACGTGATCAGCTGCGAACCTCACAAGACTTTTGAACAGCGATGAGGCCCAGTGGATGTGACCCAGCTGAAGAACATTAGAAAACTGATCAACCTACCGAAATTGACCAATAAAAGAACTACCCAAGCCGGAACCAATGACGACTAGTGACGACGAGCCAATCACATCCCTCTTTAACGTTTTCAGCTTTATTTATATTTGGTGTTTGTATATTATTTTAAATTTATCTAATTGACTACTGTTTGCTATATGATCCGTATATAAGAGCTTGTATCTTACTCACAATTCATCTCGCTCTTGAAGGGTTTCTTCAAACCGTACAATATCTTCACGATTGATGACCTTTCTTCTGACCACAAGCCTGTGGCGTTGAACTTTGACAATGTCGACATAAATTTCAGAGAAATACTCATACATCATCAAGACTGGAAGCTCTACAAACATATTCTTAAGGACTACGGCTGCCATCCCGACTTGGCGTACTTTACGGAGGACATCGATCAACGTGTTGAAGACATCACCAGATATATTAACAGTGCCATAGTAGCTAGTAATTATCCATCAGAGAATAGACCTCCTCGTCGAATCCAACTCACTTCTGGAATCCAACGACTAATTGCTGAAAGAAACAGGACCCGTAGACTATGGCAATGCTATCGTGAACCTTGGCTCAAAACCAAGTAAAACAGCTAGTGCGAAGAGTCCAAGAGGAGATAAAAGAGCTTCGCGACGCTAGATGGAATGACAAACTCAAAAGCTTGTCGGCTCGCGACAATTCCATTTGGAGTATGGTCAGAGCTTTACAGAAGAAGAATAATACGCTTCCTCCATTTCGTACACCACAAGGTGACTATGTGCAAATTGATCAGGACAAGGCCCAAGTCATTGCAGATTCACTAGAAATGCAATTTGTTACTCCTCTCATCAACAATCCCGAGAGCCAATTAATGTCTCAGCGTGTGGAAGATGGTTTTGTCAACTTTGATGAAGTCCCGCAGCTTTTAACGAAGAACAACATCGAAGCCGGAGAGATCGCCAGCATCATAAGTAAACTGAAAAAGAATAAGGCTCCAGGAAGAGACAAGGTGAGCAATAACGCCCTTATAAATCTCCCAAAGAACTTTATTGACTATCTCACCAATATTATTAGCGACTGCTGGTAATTTTCTTACTTTCCTGCATCTTGGAAACAATCTATTGTTTTGAGTATCCCCAAGCAGGGGCAAAATCCAGCAATCCCCTCGATCTACTGACCTATTAATCTGCTCACCTCAATCTCTAAAGTTTTGGAGAAAACGATCCTCGTCAGATTCCAAGACCACTTTCTCGACAATGATCTACTTCGGAAAGATCAGTTTGGCTTTCGTGCCGCCCACTCTTGTCAGATGCAGATATGGAGTCTCGTAGAAGACCTGAGCACCCCCTTGAACCTTTCCAGGTACTGCGGAGTGGTACTCCTCGATGTCAGTAAAGCTTTTGACCAAGTGTGGCATGGGGGACTTGTCTACAAGATGATTAGAGACGGGTTCCCTCCCAATATGATTTTGATGGTGAAATCCTTTCTCACCGACAGGTCCTACCATGCTGAAGTTGGTGAAAATCTATCCAACCCCCCCGTATTGTAAAAGTCAGTGTCCCTCAAGGTTCTGTTCTCGGGCCCGTGCTATTTAATTATTTTGTGCATGATTTCCCGAAACCAAAAAACTGTAATCTATATTTCTATGCTGATGATACTGTCATTATGACATGGGCACACAAGCCGGCTCACGTTATCACTCGTCTACAGCATGCCTTGAAGATGTTCGAAGACTTGTTTAACTGCTGGAAACTGAACCTTAATGTCGGAAACTGCAAGGCTATGTATTTCAACAGAAAGTTCAACCGTCCCCCAGAGTCTCTGGTTCTATTCAATCAGAAACTGGACTGGGTAGGCAACTACAAATATCTTGGCAGTTCATTGACTCAAGACTCTCGTGCAATCGTCACGTGACCTACGTTCTGAACAAAGCGAAGAGGGCTAAGTACAGTCTCATAGCTCTCTTGGGCCGGAACAGCACCCTCAGCATCGACAATAAGTTACTTTTGTACAAGTCGATTATTCGGACCATACTCCTTTATGGTATGCCTGCGTGGGCGACTATCTGTAGAAACAGATGGAGCGAGCTACAGTCATTCCAGAGTGTAACTCTGAGGACCATTGCCCTGCTTGACAGAAGGACTGTGAAGAACCAATCCATCCATTCAGATTTAAACATGGCCCACATCGGAAAGTTTATACAGGATCTCCTTTTGATTACGGTGAAGAAGATGAAGATTCACGACAATGACCTAGTGACTGGAATACTGAAGAACTCAATGGATATGAAGTCGCATATGAAGTATCGAAAACCGAGGCACATTCTTGACATTAACTTTGAAGACATCAGCAACGTTTCTTTCCCGGACTACTGGAAGATGTGATAATATTCTTTCTCGTTGTTCTTTTTATTTCGTTTGTATATTGTTTCTGACAATCGCCAATTTTATTTTCTTTTTTTTGTATAATATGGAAGACCGCTTGGGTTGGTTAGGCTTCTTGACTATCTCAGTGTATTTCATTTGGAATTTATTCTGGTTCGATGAGCTTTGTGAAAGCGCTGCTTTCGTCCCATCTGAAGAAATGTACACTTCACTATTCGATTGTCGATTGTCTCACAATTCATCAGAATAGCTTGAATACTCTGATCGAATCTTTCATTTTTTTCCAAAAGTGACTATTTAGTGACTTTTTTTTTTCAAAAGTGACTTTTCAGTGATTAATATTTTATAGACAGTTTTCCCAAAATAGCAATAAATAATAATTATTGTGTGTTTTTAATCGCGGTGAAATTATTTACAAATGGTGAATGTTATAAACATCGATTGACCCAATGGAAGACCAGAACAGTTATGACGTTAAATCATTGTTTCTGCTTATGTATTCTTATTGTAACGGATACAGTAGCCAATCTGGTTTCGAGATTTGGCGCTGGCTTCCCATTCGTGTTTTATTTGTATGACTGGTTTATGTATAAAAGTGGTGTTCGTAACGCTTTCAGTTCGTTGGAAACTTCTTCGTTGGAAGACTTCATAATTGTAAGTAGACTTCAAAATTTTTAGGCTATCCCCTCTCTCAATTTGTTTTTCACTTCGATTACTTATTTCGATAGGATAAAAGCTAGCACGTAATTTTTTATTACGAATTATTTTATAAAAGTCTGGTTTATAATAACTCACAGTCTGCGCGAGGAAGGATTGTGCTTGCCGTCAGTCAGTCAGCTTTGATATGCCTCTTAAGCGGAAGATTTCTAGAAATCAACGCCAGTTAGATTTTAAAAAGCAGAAAACAGTCAGATTAGATTGGGACACGGATTCAGAAAGAGGACAACTGCAGTACGAACAGATGAATGTGATGCATTTGAACACTTAAATAATATTACACTTGTATGAAAAAACGTGGTTTGTTAATGAAAAATTTTGGTTAGAACGATTATTTTCGTAATGTTTGTTTAAATAAAACAATTTCATTTGATTGTTGTTTTAATGTCTATTTTTTGTGTTCTATGCCTATAATTGTAAAAAAAATAGTAATAAAGGTACTAATTAAAAATATTATTTTTTTTATATAATATAAAATTTTTATACGAGGGTTGGGGCAAAAGTCATGGCAACTATTTTTTTTCTTGAAGATACCAGTCCGGTTGGAAAATGTGACATATACAGACGAAAGGACAAGGTGTTAACTACATGTGTGGACAATGAATAGCACTGAAATATCGTAACACACTAATTTATTACGGTAGTATACAGGGCAATATGGCCTTCACGGTGCAAAAGAATGACAACACAGTACACATAAAGTTGACATGACAAACGAGTAGCGTCCATCGTCTGTCTTCATCCATGAGCTGCCCGATGCCGGCACGTACCACGTCGGTCCGCACACTGTAGACACACGTCCTTGCTGAAACTTTCCTACCCACCGTGCTACTGTACGGTATGGTAGGGCATTATTCCCAAGGGCTTCCACTAATTCACTGTGACATTCCATCGCATTTCTCCCTCGGAGAACGGCTATTTTGATGTAAGCGCGCTGCTCAACACGGGTTACTTCCATCTCGCACGACACTCACTAATTGACTGATTTCACAGCCCTCGCTGTGCTACTACCAGCTATCACAGGGCCATCTGTTGTTCTGCATACACACTATGTCTGCAGAACTTCCACACGACACATATACGTTTCTGATCCGTTCACATATCTACAAGAAAAAAATAGTTGCCTCAACCCTCGTATTTAGTGATTTTCGAGCGCTTTTTAGTGACTTTTAGCGATGGTTTTAGTGACAAATCTCGTTTTACATTTGGCAACACTGATCCGACTAAATATTTTACGTGGATTAGTGGTTTCTTCTCTTTTCTTCTGACGTCTGTCCACAGTATCTGGCTCCATTTATTATTAGTGTCTAAGATATTTAAAAAGAACAGCCTGTATAAAAAACCGTCAAATTTTATGATCAGTTTGTAAATAAAAAACAGCAAAACAAACGAGAACAAAAGCAGTGACAAAAACAATGCAAAAAATGAGCCTGGTCGAATGACAGACTCACAAGTAAGTACTTGTTTAGCTCTGAAAAATGAAAATTATAAAATTTTCCTTCGGTATGTATATACCAATTTTTGGTATGTAAACATGTGACCAATTTTGTGCAGCTATCTCCTCCGAAACGGCCAATAGCATAACCGAATAAAAATTACACATACATGGAGGGAACCTTAAATTGTACCTTGGCGTGTTTTCTTTATGTCAGTTGGTTAATTATTATACAGGGTGTTTTTGAATTGAGTACAGATTTTTTGGGAGATGATAGAAGAGGTCCTTTGAAGTATTTTTTGTCATATGAACATGGGGTCCCCGCAGCTCCGTTTACTTACAATACTGCATTGAACAATCAAATGACACCGGGACGCAGTGTGCGTTGGTAGGCCTAGA
>JAHWFO010041422.1:0-14418 GCA_023313115.1 Rhysida immarginata | reverse complement strand
TTTTTCGAGTTATTCTGCTTTGTCAACTTAAAATTTACACCCTGTATTTTTTATTACTTTTTCTAAGTGACTTGATTATATCGTTTTGTATAATGATCTTTACTTTGCCTTGTAATTATATACTCTTTCTTTCCTATGAATTGCAATGTCATTTATGCTACGGTTTTATTTTTAAAAGATTCTTTTTATGGTACCCAACGTTATTAACTGTTTGCTTATTTACTGAAGGTCATTACTGGCAATTTATGTTTTAGTTGGTCATAGTTGCCTATTTGCCATGTTTTAGTTGGTCATAGTTGCCTATTTTTATTTCAACCAATATAAAATGGTTATTAATTCCTTTAAATTTATTCAAAATTTTTTATTTAAATTATGATTTAATCTTTGCCAGTATTGCATTCTAGCCCATCTTGTATGTTTATTTAGTTTAAGATTTTTTTCTTTTATAATGCACTATCATGTTTATTATTTGTTTGTTACAATTATTTACTACGCCCGCGAGGTCTAACTAGTCGCTCTAGGACCATAACTGACCCCGTAGGACGTTACTGCAAATTTCTTAACCCTAATAATAAAATTAAAAAAAAATAAAATAAAAATAAAACAATAACCTTCGTATCAATATTAGTCATGCAAATCGCATCTGGATTTGGCTATGTATACAAACGCGCTGGTAGGTGCGAGTTAGCTTTATTTTTTGAAAGTTTGAAATTGGATTGTTCCCTCCTGGTATATTTAAGATAGTTTACTATATTCCTAGCTTCTCGAATGTAGGAGATTATCTTCTACACTTTTTAAACTGCTTTTATTATTCTATTAATGTACGACGGACCAGGACGAGTTCGCAAGTTTCGAATGTGTGAGACAGGTTTCGGACTGATATAAGTGTGGCCGGCGGCGTATGCCCTCCTTGCAGAGGCGTCAGACTACTTCTATCAGCTTCGGACTACCTTCTTGTATGCTAGGAAAGTGGGCGCTGCTGTCGCCGGATAAGTTAAGCAGGCCGAATCGTTTTGAAAACTATCAAATCAATTCTTCTCTTCACACACCTTGCGACTCCGCGGTTCGAAATTCCCACGTCTTCAGCTGTATTTTCCGACAAGATTTTTACATATAATTTAACCCTAGCATTGGGTTTCAATCGTTTCGTTAGGAAATTATAAAATCTCTTTGAACAATAACCTTCGTATCAATATTAGTCATGCAAATCGCATCTGGATTTGGCTATGTATACAAACGCGCTGGTAGGTGCGAGTTAGCTTTATTTTTTGAAAATTTGAAATTGGATTATTCCCTCCTTGTTTAATTAAAATATTTTACTATTTTCCTAGGTTCTCGTATGTAGAAAGATTCTTTTCTACACTTTTTAAATTTTTTATTATTCTATTAATGTACGACGGACCAGGACGAGTTCGCAAGTTTCGAATGTGTGAGACAGGTTTCGGACTTATATTAGTGTCACCGGCGGCGAATGCGCTCCTTACGGAGGTGTCGCACCATTTCTATCAGCTTTGGACTACCTTCTACTACGCTAGGAATGCGGGCGCTGCCATCGCCGGATAATTTAAGCAAGCCGAATTGTTGCTAAAACTATGGAATCAACTCTTCTCTTCACAAACCTTGCGACTCTAAGGTTCGAAATTCCCACGTCTTCCGCTGTATTTTCCGACAATATTTTTACATATAATTTAACCCTAGCATTGGGTTTCAGTGGATTCATTAAGAAAATATAAAATCTCTTTAAACAAAACCTTCTTATCAATATTAGTCATGCAAATCGCATCTGGATTTGGCTATGCATACAAACGCGCTGGTAGGTGCGAGTTAGCTTTATTTTTTGAAAGTTTGAAATTGGGTTATTCCCTTCTGGTTTAATTAAAATATCTTACTATTTTCCTAGGTTCTCGTATGTAGAAAGATTCTCTTCCTTACTTTTTAAATTTCTTTTATTATTATATTAATGTACGACTTACCAGGACGAGTTCGCAAGTTTCGAATGTGCGAGACAGGTTTCGGACTTATGTATGTGTGGCCGGCGGCGTATGCGCTCCTTGCGGAGGCATCGGACCACTTCTATCATCTTCGGACAACCTTCTTCTATGCTATGAAAGTGGGCGCTGCTGTTGGAGGATAATTTAAGCAGGCCGAATCGTTCCGAAAACTATCGAATCAACTCTTCTCTTCACACACATTGCGACTCTAAGGTTCGAAATTCCCACGTCTTCCGCTGTATTTTCCGACAATATTTTTACATATAATTTAACCCTAGCATTGGGTTTCAGTGGATTCATTAAGAAAATATAAAATCTCTTTAAAAAAAACCTTCTTATCAATATTAGTCATGCAAATCGCATCTGGATTTGGCTATGTATACAAACGCCCTGGTAGGTGCGAGTTAGCTTTTTTTTGAAAGTTTGAAATTGGATTATTCCCTCCTGGTATATTTAAGATAGTTTACTATATTCCTAGCTTCTCGAATGTAGAAAGATTCTCTTCTACAATTTTTATATTTCTTTTATCATTCTATTAATGTACGACGGACCAGGACGAGTTAGCAAGTTTCGGATGTGTGAGACAGGTCTCGGACTTATATATGTGTGGCCGACGGCGTATGCGCTCCTTGCGGAAACGTTGGACCACTTCTATCAGCTTCGGACTACCTTCTATTACGCCAGGAATGTGGGCGCTGCTATCGCCGGATATTTAAAGCAAGCCGAATTGTTCCTAAATCTGTCGAATCAACTCTTATCTTCACAAACCCTGCGACTCCAAGGTTCGAAATTCCCATGGCTACCGCTGTATTTTCCGAAAATATTTTTACATATCATTTGATCATAGCATTGGGTTTCAGTCGATTCATTAAGAAAATATAAAATCTCTTTGAACAAAACCTTCGTATCAATATTAGTCATGCAAATCGCATCTGGATTTGGCTATGTATACAAATGCGCTGGTTTGTGCGAGTTTGCTTTATTTTTTGAAAGTTTGAAATTGGGTTATTCCCTTCTAGTTTAATTAAAATGTTTTACTATTTTCCTAGCTTCTCGTATGTAGAAGGATTCCCTTCTACACTTTTTAAACTGCTTTTATTATTCTATTAATGTACGACGGACCAGGACGAGTTCGCAAGTTTCGAATGTGTGAGACAGGTTTCGGACTGATATAAGTGTGGCCGGCGGCGTATGCCCTCCTTGCGGAGGCGTCGGACTACTTCTATCAGCTTCGGACTACCTTCTTCTATGCTAGGAAAGTGGGCGCTGCTGTCGCCGGATAAGTTAAGCAGGCCGAATCGTTTTTAAAACTATCAAATCAATTTTTCTCTTCACACACCTTGCGACTCCGCGGTTCGAAATTCCCACGTCTTCAGCTGTATTTTCCGACAAGATTTTTACATATAATTTAACCCAAGCATTGGGTTTCAGTCGTTTCATTAGGAAATTATAAAATCTCTTTAAACAAAACCTTCTTATCAATATTAGACATGGAAATCGTAACTGGATTTGGCTATGTATACAAAGATGCTGGTAGGTGCGAGTCAGCTTTTTTTATGAAGGTTTGAAATTGGATTATTACCTCCTGATATATTTAAGATATTTTACTAAGTTCCTATCTTCTCGAATGTAGAAGGATTCTCTTCTACACTTTTTAAATTCCTTTTATTATTCTATTAATGTACGACGGACCAGTACGGGTTCGCAAGTTTCGAATATGTGACACAGGTTTCGGACTTATATATGTGTGGTCGGCGGCGTATGCGCTCCTTGCGGAGGCGTCGGGCCAAATCTATCAGCTTCGGACATCCTTCTTCTATGCTATGAAAGTGGGCGCTGCTATCGCGGATAATTTAAGCAGGGCGAATCGATCTGAAAACTATCGAATCAACTCTTCACACACCTTGCGACTCCGAGGTTCGAAATTCCTACGTCTTCAGCTGTATTTTCCGACAATATTTTTACATATAATTTAACCCTAGCATTGGGTTTCCGTCGACTCATTAAGAAAATATAAAATCTCTTTGAACAATAACCTTCGTATCAATATTAGTCATGCAAATCGCATCTGGATTTGGCTATGTATACAAATGCGCTGGTTTGTGCGAGTTAGCTTTATTTTTTGAAAGTTTGAAATTGGGTTATTCCCTTCTAGTTTAATTAAAATGTTTTACTATTTTCCTAGCTTCTCGTATGTAGAAGGATTCTCTTCTACACTTTTAATTTTCCTTTATTACTCTATAAATGTACGACGGACCATGACGGGTTCGCAAGTTTCGAATGTGTGAGACAGGTTTCGGACTTATATTAGTGTCACCGGCGGCGAATGCGCTTATTACGGAGGCGTCGGACCACTTCTGTCAGCTTCGGACTACCTTCTTCTACGCTAGGAATGTGGGCGCTGCTATCGCCGGATAATTTAAGCAAGCCGAATTGTTCCTAAATCTATCGAATCACTTCTTCTCTTCACAAACCTTGCGACTCCAAGATTCGAAATTCCCACGTCTTCCGCTGTATTTCCGACAATATATTTACATATCATTTGACCGTAGCAGTGGGTATCTGTCGATTCATTAGGAAATTATAAAATCTCTTTAAACAAAACATTCGTATCAATATTAGTCATGCAAATCGCAACTGGATTTGGCTATGTATACAAACGCGCTGGTAGGTGCGAGTTAGTTTTATTTTTTGAAAGTTTGAAATTGGGTTATTCCCTCCTGGTATATTTAAGATATTTTACTGTATTGCTAGCTTCTCGAATATAGAAAGACTCTCTGCTACACTTTTTAAATTGCTTTTATTATTCTATTGATATACGACGGACCAGGACGTGTTCGCAAGTTTCGAATGTGTGAGATAGGTTTCGGACTTATATTAGTGTCACCGGGGGCGAATGCGCTCCTTACGGAGGCGTCGGACCACATCTATCAGCGTCGGACTACCTTCTACTACGCTAGGAATGTGGGCGCTGCTATCGCCGGATAATTTAAGCAAGTCGAATTGTTCCTAAAACTGTCGAATCAACTCTTCTCTTCACAAACCTTGCGACTCCAAGGTTCGAAATTCCCACGTCTTCCGCTGTATTTTCCGACAATATTTTTACATATAATTTAACCCTAGCACTGGGTTTCAGTGGATTCATTAAGAAAATGTAAAATATCTTTGAACAATAACCTTTGTATCAATATTAGTCATGCAAATCGCATCTGGATTTGGCTATATATACAAACGCGCTGGTTTGTGCGAGTTAGCTTTATTTTTTGAAAGTTTGAAATTGGGTTATTCCCTTCTAGTTTAATTAAAATGTTTAACTATTTTCCTAGCTTCTCGTATGTAGAAAAATTCTCTTCTACACTTTTTAAATTTCTTTTATTACTCTATAAATGTACGACGGACCAGGACGAGTTCGCAAATTTTGAATGTGTGAAACTGGTTTCGGACTTATATAAGACTGACCGGCGGCGTATGCGCTCCTTGCGGAGTCTTCGGACCACTTCTATCAGCTTTGGACTACCTTCTTCTATACTATGAAAGTGGGCGCTGCTGTCGGAGGATTAATTTAAGCAGGCCGAATCGTTCTGCAAACTATCAAATCAACTCTTCTCTTCACACACCTTGCGACTCCAACGTTCGAAATTCCCACGTCTTCCGACAATATTTTTACATATAATTTAACCCTAGCATTGGGTTTCAGTCGATTCATTAAGAAAATGTAAAATATCTTTGAACAATAACCTTCGTATCAATATTAGTCATGCAAATCTCAGCTGGATAAGGCTATGTATACAAACGCGCTGGTAGGTGCGAGTTAGCTTTATTTTTTGAAAGTTTGAAATTGGATTATTCCCTCCTGGTATATTTAAGATATTTTACTGTATTGCTAGCTTCTCGAATGTAGAAAGATTCTCTTCTACACATTTTAAATTGCTTTTTTTATTCTATTGATATACGACGGACCAGGACGAGTTCGCAAGTTTCGAATGTGTGAGACAGGTTTCGGACTTATATATGTGTGGTCGGCGGCGTATGCGCTCCTTGCGGGTCGTCGGACCTCTTCTATCAGCTTCGGACTACCTTCTTCTATGCTATGAATGTGGGCGCTGCTGTCGGCGGATAATTTAAGCAGGCCGAATCGCTCTGAAAACTATCGAATCAACTCTTTTCTTCACACACCCTGCGACTCCGAGGTTCGAAATTCCCACATCTTCAGCTGTATTTTCCGACAATATTTTTACATATAATTTAACCCTAGCATTGGGTTTCTGTCGACTCATTAAGAAAATATAAAATGTCTTTGAACAATAACCTTCGTATCAATATTAGTCATGCAAATCGCATCTGGATTTGGCTATGTATACAAATGCGCTGGTTTGTGCGAGTTAGCTTTATTTTTTGAATGCTTGAAATTGGGTTATTCCCTTCTGGTTTTATTAAAATGTTTTAGTATTTTCCTAGCTTCTCGTATGTAGAAAGATTCTCTTCTACACTTTTTAAATTTCTTTTATTATTCTATTGATATACGACGGACCAGGACGAGTTCGCAAATTTCGAACGTGTGAGACAGGTTTCTATGGGCTCCTTGTATGTAGAAAGTGTGGCCGGCGGCGTATTGGCTCCTTACGGAGTCGTCGGACCATTTCTATCAGCTTTGGACTATCTTCTTCTATGCTATGAAAGTGGGCGCTGCTATCGCCGGATAATTTAAGCAGGCCGAATTGTTCCTAAAACCATCGAATCAACTCTTCTCTTCACAAAGCTTGCGACTCCAAGGTTCGAAATTCCCACGTCTTGCTGTATTTTCCGACAATATTTTTACATATCATTTGACCGTAGCATTGGGTTTCAGTCGTTTCATTAGGAAATTATAAAATCTCTTAGTAGTTAAGGGCAGCCCTTTGTATACCGAGTTGACCCAAAATGGTGGCGGCCACGCCCACCACGCCCTCACCTCAGGCGGTGGTATACAAACCGGCCTCCACGTGACCCTTTTTTATCAGCAGAGATAAGATGAAAAGTTAAGATAAGCCCAGCGGACCGCCATTTTGGTTGCCATGGCAACAGAGGGGCCATTTCTGATGAGGCGATAAGATATACAATCTGGTCGCCCCCTCCACGCGCCATTTTGAATCATTTTTTTTTATGCATAATAATTCTTTACTCAATATGGATAAAAAGATAAGAAAGATGAAAAGATAAGAAAAAGGAAAGAGAGAAAGAAGAAGAAACGGAAAAAAGAAAGTAAGAGAGAGAGAGAGAGAAGGAAAAAAAAGATGGAGAGAGAAAGAAAAGAGGATAGTGGAAAGAGAGGAAAGAGAAGTGGTTTTTTTGGGGGTACGCTACCTCTCCCTCCCACCCTGTGCTTGGTGTCGGTGGTCCTGAACCGCCTGTTATGTCGCCAGAGCGCTCTTGTGGTGACATACCAGGGGTTCCGGTCCACCCACGCCTATGCAGGCGGGCGGTAGGTTGAGGCAGCTGGGGCACTCCGAGACTCGACCAGGGCGCTGGTAGCTGTGCAGAAATTGGAGGGCAGAGCTTAGGTAGTCATAACACTCCATTGAGATGCCAAGTAGTGTTTTTCCTAGGAAAAATGTTCCGAATAAATTAATAATCGATATTTTTATTCTGTTGATACTTTTTATTCGATAATTTTAAATTAAATATCGAATAAATAATGATTAATCGAATAAAAATACAAATTCGGTAATATTTGTTTATTTTATAGAACAAAATCATCAATTACATGAATTTTAAAGAGAACAGATTACAAAATCTAAATTTAAAAAACTATTGTTTACAAATTCCAGTATTTCACATCTAAGCTCTGTAAAAAAAGTAACATGTTTAATTTTTTGCCGGATAGTCGATTCCTTCCTACTTGAGAAAATAAACATTCTGACGGAACAGAAGTTGAAATTAAGCTAAGGTATTGTTTTGCAATACTATAAACATTGGGATAGATGATTTCCATTGATTGCCATGCCTTTAATGGATCAATCTTACGATCTACCACTTTCTGACTCAAGTATTGACGTAATTCGACAGATACTCCTTCAGTTTCATCAAGATTAAAGCCGACTTTTCAACCATTTCATCATGGACAGTCCAAATATTTTTGGAAAACGGAAAAAATAATAGCCAATGGCTGAGGTCAAAAACTCTAACCGGTGAGAAGAGTTAGCGATTGGTCGGTCATAAATACGGGTGAGAAAACTGACGTCATTTTAACGCGGTTGAAAACGCCAGTTAGTGAGGCTATGCCTACACGTTCCTGGATCGTTGTCATCTTTTCATCCCCCTCAAAAGTAATTTGGAAATCGAATTTTTTAGTCGATTATTCGAATTTTTATTCTAAAAAAAATATCGAATTTTTTTTCACGATTTATTCGATTAGTCGATAAATCGATTAGTTTGGAAAAACACTAATGCCAAGCACCACCGCTACACACAGGGGCAGCCGTTGCTGTGAGCCTCGAAGGGGATTGAACTGCACCCCCCTTATGCTGTGGCCAAGGGCTGCCTTGAAGGGCATAAGAGCCGTGGTGATTCGGTTAACTAGGGATGGTGTGGAAACCTCTTTTGAAGTGGCGGGGCAGATGGTATTGCCTCCACAGGTTTTTAAGATCTGAAAAGATCTTCAGGTGGCATAATGCTACACTCAACATGAAAAACACCTCTAACGAGGCAACATGACACCTATTACCTCGCATCTGGATTTGGCTGTTGTCACGTGGATTGTGCAGAGTGAGACAAGAACGCAGAACGTGTAAAGAAATAAAGATTTTAATAACTTGTGGTCAATAAGTAATAGAAATAAAAAGAATCAAACTGAAAGTCCACGATAGATTCGATTCTTGTTACAGTGGAAACGATTTTAGTTCTAAGTGTAAATGTTCGATGCTCGCTGCAACATCCGGGTTAAAGAAGGTTTCCTTTAAACGCAGCTGCCGTCCATGTAAATCCAGGTAAGTACTTTAGTTCTTACCACCAGAGGTCGCCAACTCCATTTATCTTAGAAGAGGCTACATCTCGTTGCAGCTCCTGCGAAAATCCCGAGGAAACGATTATCTTAGATGCTCCGGGATAAAACCTTGAATTGGCTATGACGAAAACAAAAATATATCATCCGTTACAACAGATAAGATGCCCTCCAAGAATTCTTATCTTTGAAGAATCCCCAGCTCTGACGAAAACTAGGCCGATCTGGACTGCGGCTCACAAACGTGCCTCAGGCCGATTGTCGACTGCGCTGAATTTCGGACAATCAATCCTAGGACGCCAATCTCCAGGAAATTGAAGAAAGAATAAATGCCTAAGAACTTTGGTTAAACACACACTCACCTCGTGAGCTTGTCTAGCACAACACAAGAACACCAAAAGAAAATTATATCTTCACTATCAATGCATCCGACGTTCATGAAGCCCAACGCATCAGTCAAGACACAACGTTGCTTCTCAACGCAAAACCACGTGTTATGGGATTTTCACTCGTAGCACTTGACTCATAAATACACTCATTGAAGAAAAGTATGCACTTTAGCACTTTCAACAAAATATTTGAGCTATGTTAGCCGAACTCTCGAATCAACACTTTAGATCACCAATACATAGCAAGACACTAGGTTACGTTAACCTTAATGTCGCAATAATAGACGAATTATTGGAAACCGCTCTTAACTTGGTCGGAATAACTTTATTCTGAAGGCACTAAAGAAAATTGATACGACCATTTAAAATTAAATAGACACTTGCAATTACAAAGTGAAGTGGCACATCACTCGCTGCTTTGCTCTTGGTTAAGAGAGGAAATATGACACTCTTACTACGTTCCAGCGTACGGGCAGAGAACAATTTCACAGCTTCAAGGAAGACACCTTTTTCCTCACTCCCGTACTTAATTATAATGTTGGGAACGCAATCATATGCGCCGGGACAAAACCTCCCGTTCCACGAGCACAGTATACTTTTAATGTGAAAGGGTATATTCCAACCACGTCCTCCCCTTCGACGAGTCCAACCAAATCCGGTTGAAATAGGCTTTCAAAGAGCCTTGTCGGCGGAAATGTTCTCCTACATATAGCACCGTCAGTAAACTGCCGTAGCTACTATATAGGCTCAAAAAAATGTCAGACAATAAAAAGTTCCTACCGTCTCGTCGTGCATATTGCCGGGTAGACACTGCTTCACATTCTCTTGACAGGGACTGTCCATGTGATTCTCTCGTAGTCGCCGGGGTGGAGGGAAGTGCGTCGACCTTTCCTTCTCCGTCTCGATTCGCAATTTCGCCCGCGACGAAAATAACAGCCCGCTCAATAAGGGTCCTCAGGCGGCTCTCCCATTCACTTGTAAAGCTAATTCCTTGGCCGTCTTCTTGCGCCGAGGACGCTGCCTCTCCAACGCTGAGCTCGGTTCGCTCGCCAGCTGCGTTCCCCGTTTCTACGTCGTCTCGTCCGAAGCTCCGCGAAGATTTTGTTGCCGAAGCCTGCAACCCGCAGTTCGGAGAAAACTCTTCTCGGTTGTTAACGTCGCTACGGAGATATCGTCGAGAAACTTGGTCCTGTGCTTTATTGCGCCGATCACGAGAAAACGACCTAATCGGTCGCCGACGATAGCTTTTCTCTCCTCTCTTTTTCCTCTCACTCACGTGTTTCGGAGCGGCTCCCTCGACGTCATCGTCGTCTCCTACGTCATTTCTCTTCGACGTCTTTGCCGGTCGCCAACAATATCCACGTGACAGCTATGTATACAAACGCGCTGGTAGGTGCGAGTTAGCTTTATTTATGAAGGTTTGAAATTGGATTATTCCCTCCTGGTATATTTAAGATATTTCACTATATTCCTAGCTTCTCGAATGTAGAAAGATTCTCTTCTAAACTTTTTAAAATGCTTTTAGTATTCTATTAATGTACGACGGACCAGGACTAGTTCGCAAGTTTCGAATGTGTGAGACAGGTTTCGGATTTATATATGTGTGGCCGGCGGCGTATGCGCTCCTTGCGGAGGCATCGGAACACTTCTATCAGCTTCGGACTACTTTCTTCTATGCTCTGAAAGTGGACGCTGCTGTCAGCGGATAATTTAAGCAGACCGAATCGTTCTGAAAACTATCGAATCAACTCTTCTCTTCACACACCTTGCGACTCCGAGGTTCGAAATTCCCACGTCTTCAGCTGTATTTTCCGACAATATTTTAACATATAATTTAACCCTAGCATTGGGTTTCAGTAGATTCATTAAGAAAATATAAAATCTCTTTGAACAATAACCTTCGTATCAATATTAGTCATGCAAATCGCATCTAGATTTGGCTATGTATACAAACGCGCTGGTAGATGCGAGTTAGCTTTTTTTATGAAGGTTTGAAATTGGATTATTCCCTCCTGGTATATTTAAGATATTTAACTATATTCCTAGCTTCTCGTATGTAGAAAGATTCTTTTCTACACATTTTTAATTTCTTTTATTATTCTAATAATGTACGACGGACCAGGACGAGTTCGCAAGTTTCGAATGTGCGAGACAGGTTTCGGACTTATATATGTGTGGCCGGCGGCGTATGCGCTCCTTGCGGAGCCATCGGAACACTTCTATCAGCTTCGGACTACCTTCTTCTATGCTAGGAAATTGGGCTATGCTGTCGGCGGATATTTAAGCAGGCCGAATCGATCTGAAAACTATCGAATCAACTCATTTCTTCACACACCTTGCGACTCCGAGGTTCGAAATTTCCACGTCTTCAACTGTATTTTCCGACAATATTTTTACATATAATTTAACCCTAGCAGTGGGTTTCAGTAGACTCATTAAGAAAATATAAAATCTCTTTGAACAATAACCTTCGTATCAATATTAGTCATGCAAATCGCATCTAGATTTGGCTATGTATACAAACGCGCTGGTAGATGCGAGTTAGCTTTTATTATGAAGGTTTGAAATTGGATTATTACCTCCTTTTGTATTTAAGATATTTTACTATACTCCTAGCTTCTCGTATGTAGAAAGATTCTTTTCTACACTTTTTAAATTTCTTTTATTATTCTATTAATGTAAGACGGACCAGGACGAGTTCGCAAGTTTCGAATGTGTGAGACAGATTTCGGACTTATAAATGTGTGGCCGGCGGCGTATGCGCTCCTTGCGGAGCCATCGGAACACTTCTATCAGCTTCGGACTACCTTCTTCTATGCTAGGAAATTTGGCGCTGCTGTCGGCGGATAATTTAAGCAGGCCGAATCGTTCTGAAAACTATCGAATCAACTCATCTCTTCACAGACCTTGCGACTCCGAGGTTCGAAATTCCTACGTCTTAAGCTGTATTTTCCGACAATATTTTTATATATAATTTAACCCTAGCATTGGGTTTCAGTAGATTCATTAAGAAAATATAAAATCTCTTTGAAAAATAACCTTCGTATCAATATTAGTCATGCAATTCGCATCTGGATTTGGCTATGTATATAAACGCGCTGGTAGGTGCGAGTTAGCTTTTTTATGAAGGTTTGAAATTGGATTATTCCCTCCTGGTATATTTAAGATATTTTACTATATTCCTAGCTTCTCGTATGTAGAAAGATTCTTTTCTACGCTTTTAAATTTCTTTTATTATTCTATTAATGTACGACGGACCAGGACTAGTTCGCAAGTTTCGAATGTGTGAGACATGTTTCGGACTTATATATGTGTCACCGGCGGCAAATGCGCTCCTTACAGAGGTGTCGGACCACTTCTATCAGCTTTGGACTACCTTCTACTATGCTAGGAATGTGGACCCTGCTATTGCCGGATAATTTAAGCAAGCCGAATTGTTCCTAAATCTGTCGAATCAACTCTTCTCTTCACAAATTTTGCGACTCGAAGGTTCGAAATTCCCACGTCTTCCGCTGCATTTTCCGACAATATTTTTCATATAATTTAACCCTAGCATTAGGTTTCAGTTGATTCATTAAGAAAATATAAAATCTCTTTGAACAATAACCTTCGTTTCAATATTAATCATGCAAATCGCATCTAGATTTGGCTATGTATACAAACGCGCTGGTAGATGCGAGTTAGCTTTTTTTATGAAGGTGTGTAATTGGATTATTCCGTCCTGGTATATTTAAGATATTTTACTATATTCCTAGCTTCTCGTATGTAGAAAGATTCTTTTCTACACTTTTTAAATTTCTTTTATTATTCTATTAATGTACGACGGACCAGTACGAGTTCGCAAGTTTCGAATGTGTGAGACAGATTTCGGACTTATAAATGTGTGGCCGGCGGCGTATGCGCTCCTTGCGGAGGCATCGGAACACTTCTATCAGCTACGGACTACCTTCTTCTATGCTAAGAAAGTGGGCGCTGCTGTCGGCGGATAATTTAAGCTGACCGAATCGTTCTGAAAACTATAGAATCAACTCTTCTCTTCACACAGCTTGCGACTCCGATGTTCGAAATTCCCGCGTCTTCAGCTGCATTTTCCGACAATATTTTTGCATATAATTTAACCCTAGCATTGGGTTTTAGTCGATTCATTATGAATATATAAAATCTCTTTGAACAATAACCTTCGTATCAATATTAATCATGCAAATCGCATCTAGATTTGGCTATGTATACAAACGCGCTGGTAGATGCGAGTTAGCTTTTTTTATGAAGGTGTGTAATTGGATTATTCCGTCCTGGTATATTTAAGATATTTTACTATACTCCTAGCTTCTCGTATGTAGAAAGATTTTTTTCTACACTTTTTAAATTTCTTTTATTATTCTATTAATGTAAGACGGACCAGGACGAGTTCGCAAGTTTCGAATGTGTGAGACAGATTTCGGACTTATAAATGTGTGGCCGGCGGCGTATGCGCTCCTTGCAGAGGCATCGGAACACTTCTATCAGCTACGGACTACCTTCTTCTATGCTAAGAAATTGGGCGCTGCTGTCGGCGGATAATTTAAGCTGACCGAATCGTTCTGAAAACTATAGAATCAACTCTTCTCTTCACACAGCTTGCGACTCCGAGGTTAGAAATTCCCACGTCTTCAGCTGCATTTTCCGACAATCTTTTTACATATAATTTAACCCTAGCATTGGTTTTCAGTAGATTCATTAAGAAAACATAAAATCTCTTTGAACAATAACCTTCGTATCAATATTAGTCATGCAAATCGCATCTGGATTTGGCTATGTATACAAACGCTCTGGTAAGTGCGAGTTAGCTTTTTTTATGAAGGTTTGAAATTGGATTATTCTCTCCTGGTATATTTAAGATATTTTACTATAGTCCTAGCTTCTCGTATGTAGAAAGATTCTTTTCTACACTTTTTTAATTTCTTTTATTATTCTATTAATGTACGACGGACCAGGACGAGTTCGCAAGTTTCGAATGTGTGAGACAGGTTTCGGACTTATAAATGTGTGGCCGGCGGCGTATGCGCTCCTTGCGGAGGCA
>JAHWFO010041407.1:0-13763 GCA_023313115.1 Rhysida immarginata | reverse complement strand
GTTCAAATTCGGACCCATGTTCATAGGAAAAATATTGTTCCCCGCTACAAACTGTACATGGTATTTCATTCTTGACCTACCTTTCTGAATCACCCTGTATTTGGACCAATGATATCTATACAACTCCTGGATCGCTAACCTTATGAAGAAAACGCGTAGCCTAAATTCCTAAATTCAAGTCACCAGGAAAACTAGTCGATTACTTTTGTGGAAGCTACGCAATATCTAACCATTCTATAATGAAATAAATCCATATTATATTACGGTTAGTTATTATCATACAGTCTTACTTTTTTTAACAAGTCTATTTATTTTTATACTTGTTTATTAAGAATAAAGAAATAAAAACACTCTTTGACCACAACAGAAATAAATTTGGAAAAATACGACCTGGAAGCGCTTTTCGAGGGCGAAGCTCTCATCATTCAGCAGATTCAGGGAGTAAAATGAGAAAATCCGATGATACTGATTGAAGTAAAGGGGGGGACGAGTATTTATAGCGAAAACAAACCAATCATAGAAATAGGTCAAACAGAGCAAGAGAGAATCAATGATTGGTTAAGCTGACCCACCATTGAATCAATTGGGAGTCGCTGATTGGGTCCCCATCAGAATTAAGTAAAAGATTGCTGTCAGTTGATTGAATGGCCATACTCTCGAAAGCGTCCAGCAGTCTTTTTTTGTTTATTGATTTTACAAGCTTCAAATTGTTTATGGAGACTTCGTGTCCTGTGTTTAGGGAATGTTTGGCGACTGCGGAGAGGTTGCTTCTACCATATTTTGTGTGGCGCAGATGATCCTTGAAACGGGTTAAAATGCTGCGAGAAGTTTGGCCTTTGTAAATCTTCGGACATTGGGGGCATTGTATTTCATAGATACCAGATTTCTGGTGCTGGGGAACCTTGTCCTTCGGATTGCCTAGTAAGAATCTTACTTGGTTTGGGTTCCTAAAACAAAGGGAAAAATTATGTAGTTTAAAAACTGAATTGAGACCTTTAATCAGTTGTTTATTGTAGGGTAAGGAGATGGTCTTTCTATTTTCTTTCGATTTTCGAAGGGTAGTGATGTCTGTAATAAATTTGTTAAATTTCCTGTTTCTAAGAAGGTCTGTGATAGTATTGGGGCTGTATCCATTCTTAGAGGCAATTTTCTTTATCATGGAAATTTCTTTTTTAAACACCGTGGCACTTAAGGGAAGATTAATAGCTCGGTCTATCATTGAAATAAAAGTGGACATTTTTTGGTTCCACGGATGGCTAGAATCGGATGTAATAAAATTAAGACGATTGGAGGGTTTTCGGAACACATCAAACGCTAAGGAATCCCGATTTCTTAAAATCAAAATATCTAGGAAGGCTAATTTACCGTCGACTTCTTTTTCAAAAGTAAATTGAATGGTAGGGAAGAAACCGTTGATGTATTCAATAAATTTATCTAATTCACACACGCTGGTATCGAAAATAGCGAATACATCGTCAACATAACGGTACCAGACTTCGGGAAAGTAGTGATTCGAATTCTTCGAATACTCGTCCCCCCCTTTACTTCAATCAGTATCATCGGATTTTCTCATTTTACTCCCTGAATCTGCTGAATGATGAGAGCTTCGCCCTCGAAAAGCGCTTCCAGGTCGTATTTTTCCAAATTTATTTCTGTTGTGGTCAAAGAGTGTTTTTATTTCTTTATTCTTAATATTGTAATCCACATTTTTCCCTTTATTATTTTTTCTGGTATTTTGCCTTTATTTCACTCTGTTTTAATATTGTGCCAATTCCCGGAAAAAGTTTGTTTATACTTGTTTATGTTTATTAAGAGCTTTAGCATAAAAGCTACTTATAAGAATGCGCCCTTGGTTTGTACGTTTATCCGGCCGTCCGTCTGGCCGTCCGTCCGGCCGTCCGCCGTTTGCACGATAACTTGAAAACGAATTAACTTTTTCAAATTCTGTTTTCAGAAATATGACCATCAAAGTCTTATCTCGGCCATATCAACTTTTCAGAATTTTTCGTGGACCCCTTCAAGTCCAATTCACGTGCTAAAACAGTGAGTGTAAAGAATACCAAGATAATGGCATGTCATATAACAATCGATTTGTCAAGAAGGAATACATTGTTACTTTCTGTTCATCTTTTAAGCATTACTGATATCGGCGCGCGCACGCGAAATCGCTTTGTCGACGCACGATTGCTCAAGTGCTCATAATCTATATTATTAAGTAGCCGAAGAATGGAGGTACTTATTGGTTTTATAATGTCTTAACTGTGTACCCCTTCATAATTTCTACATTTTTTTAGGTAGAAGGTTGAAATTCGGAAATGTAGCTTACTATGAGCATGCCCATCTGTACTATTTATTTTGGTTTTGATTGGTACACTGTGGTCGGAATTACGGGGGTGGGATTCAGGGAGGGCAACATATCTGTGTGCTGTTTAGGTACGTAAAGGCATGAAATTCGGTATCCAGATTCCTCTATGCAAGATCTACAGTACTATGAAGTTTAGGCCCAATTGTTTCAGGGGGGTCGGATTTGCGGAGGTGGCAGTCACTTGGTCCTTAGAACTATGGCAACATATGGCATGTTATACAGGGTGTTTCTGGTTCGATGGTCACAAAGTACCTAGCGTGATTCTTTGCTTGATTACAAGCCTAAAGTTCCTTATGCAAAATGTTCAAAACTCAAATGTTAAGGGTCTAAACGTCACGCTAATTTTGCTGAAAACCTGTCGAAAACGTCATTTAATCTCGACAATTGCCGCCGATTTAATTGTAATCGCCCCTTTGAATTTAATGAACTGCTGATGCGGAAAGTTAATAAATGACGTAACGATGCAATTTAAGTTTTGAGTTTCCGACATTTTCGATAAGGAACTTTAAGTTTGTAATCATGCAAACGATCACGCTAGGTACTTTATGACCATCGAACCTGATACACCCTGTATATCATACGTTTGGAAATGATGAAAAAGGAAATAAGATACGAGGTTTATTACATTTTATACATATTATGTTCGAGAAAATCAATTTTCTTGATTAAAAAACTTGGAGAGAGGTAAAAAGTGCAGATAAAGGGGTAAAAATAGATGATCGCAGGATCTGCCACTTGCCTTCCCCTACTCGGGGGGGAGGGTTAATTTCTTTTTAATAAATGTATAAATGTATTTCTGCTTCACTGCTAAAGCTCCTCCTTGGAATGTTTACAAGATTTTATTATATTCTATTAATTTTATTTACTTACTTATTTATTTTAAATTAATTTATATTATTAGTGTTAATTTACTTTTAATTAATATTATTTTTAATGTATTTATTATTTATTCTTATTAAACTTAAATACATTTTCTTAAGTTTTATCTTGTGTTATTTTCATTTTATTCACTTATTATGAAATAATGGTCAATTTATAATTTAATTTTTATTTATTTATTTATTTATAATTATGCACTCACAGTGAGTAAAATTTAATCATTTGTGTTAGTCAGGTCTCGTTGTCTAGCCCTTATCCAGTCATACAAGATCACTTGGGCATGATGTCGATGGTTAGCACATTTTTTCACATCACATAAAATAATGTTCTGTCGGGTTTGTAGAGGCAGAGAATTCCACAGTTGCAAACAGTTGAAGGGAAAAAAATTTTTCCCGCCACGTCGATATTATTTCCGCTGGCTGGATTAAAAGCCACTTCACTTTACTGTTATCAGAGTCTATAGTTAACCAGAGTCTATATTTAAAGAGGGCCGGATGAGTATTAGTTAAAAGGGCCCTTAATAATTCTTTTAATCTTCCAAGCAGCATAGTTGATTCTAATGTAAGCAACTCCAACTCATTACATGTTTTGGTAATAGATTGTTTACGAGGCAAGTTAAACGCCGCCCGTATAATATTATTGTATTCCACCTTTATCTTCTCAATTAGGAACTTATTCAACGTGTTCCAAATTACCATTCCATAAGAGATTTTAGGTAGCACCTTAGTTTTCAGAATAATAATCATTTCTTTTTTAGTAAGAGTCGCACGCAGTTTTTTAACCAAGAATCTTAATCCGTTACAATGGCTGATAACCTTCTCTACGTGTGCAGTAAATTTTAAGTTACAATCAAAAGTGACATCTAAGATCTTTAATCTGTCGCTCTTATGTGTAGTCCCTTTGCCAATTGTAAGAATAGCTGTTTTATCCTCATTGAGTTTCATTCCCCTCTGTAAAAACCATTCCTGCATGCGACTTATATCTGCGCTGATATCTTGAAACATCTGCGGCAAAGTTTGAATAGTATATTTTTTGGTTAATATGATGTCATCTACAAAGGCTTTTATTTTAAAATTCAGTGCTAAGTCAAAACTAGAAGCCAATAACGTTGCAAACAATATATTGCTGATCGAGGAACATTGAGGGATTCCTCGTTTTGAAGTGGCAAAAAACGTCTCATGATCTTACTTTATCCCATTCTGTCGTTGTGAGAAAAGATCTTTCAATAGGCGCAAGGTCTGGTAATTGATTCATACTGCCCTCAAATCGGCCATTAGTTGGGCTCGCGATACAGTATTAAATGTCTTAGCTATGTCGACACTAACAACGACTAAATATTGATTATTATCTAGGCTCTCTACCGACTCCAACAAAATAGTTAATAATAGGTCTTGAGCAGAAGTATTAGGCCTACCTCCATATTGATCGATGGGAAAGCAATTCCATAAATAGTTTATCATTGGTTGAAAGACTATTTTTTCAATGATTTTGTATAACGTTGGCAGCACCGAGATAGGTCTGAAATTTTTTATGTCATTTTTATCACCTGATTTAAAAATTGGACGTATATAAGCCTGTTTGAGTACCGCTGGAAAATGGCCGGTATCCCATATTTTTTGAATCAAACAGGCCAACAAAATTTGCCCTGGTGTCTCCAACGTTTTAGCAAAATATGGTTAAATATTCCGTCATTTTGATTTTGTTTGAGTTTTACATTTCTTTTTGTCCAGTATATCTCTTGTGGTAGATTTTTAGGCAGATGCCACACTACCTCCGGTTTTATAGGTACGTTCGAAATTGGTTCAGGTAGGGTTATTTCTAACGGATTGTCTATCCAATTAAGGTATTCAATTGCTACCTCTTGCTTCCAGTTACTATTATCTTTAGTTCGTTCCTTACCAACAAACTTCCATAGATCAAATTGCTTGCCTGAATTCATCACGTATTGTCTTTTGGCTTTTCTGATTTTTTCTTTATATATTTTATTTTTTTTTTTTTAATTCTATTATTGCCTCTGAATTTTTGGATTGCATAGTCTCACTGTACTTAATTTTTCTCTTAGTCCATAGCTCGGAAATCTCGTATTGAAATTATTATTTTATTTTCTAGGTTATTATTATTATTATTATTATTATTTATTATTAAAATGAACGGATATTTATAAGAGAAAAGGACGAGACACAAAATCCATGGAATATAGTAAATAATAGCTATTAAATAAAAATGAAAAATTGTGACGTTATCACGTGTTAAGTAATATATTCATTTTATAATAAACTTGGTCACAGGAATAATAGAAGGTATTATTCAGTTTCTTTATAAGAATAAAGTAACATAAGTGTTTTTAACGTAGTGGTATATCAAGTCGAGATAATTTAAGATTATAAATTTGGATATTAATCGAAGACACACGATTGTGAAATAGCAGGAGGGGTGGAGCAATGACAGGAAGAGATGTTCTTTTCGAATTTAAGTAAATATTGTTGATATTAGTCATTGGATTCCTCGATAGATAGATATATTGATTTTTTTTTAGATTTGTTTGTGTCATAAACTTCATATTGTGTTTAAAATCATTATTGTTTTAAAATCACTTTGGAACTTGTAAGTTGTGAAAGGGAAGGAGACCGGATATGTGCGAGGCGATAAATAGGAGAGAGAAACCGAAACTTTTATGAGTCATGTTTGAGAGTTGACTGAGGAAGGCTGCGCGCTTTCTCCTCTCGATTGGAATAACGGAAACTATGGAAATTGATTAGGAATAGCATTGGCGAAAAACGCTGCTGTGTAACTTCCACAGTTGGCCAAGTAGTTAGGCTAATTCCTAAGTTCAATTTATGGAGTGAGCAGGCTCATCAAAATATAAAATGGGAAAACCCTTGGTGTGGGTGGCATCTCCTCGAAAACCCCAATTTGACTTTCTGATTCAAACCATTAACCGAAAATTCTAAATTTACAAGTAAAAGAGGGATGTCCTTGTCAATCTGATTGACGTTAATCAGATTCATTTTGTTTTGTTCTCCATTCTCCATTTTTTTTTTGAAACGCAAATCATTTAAGGATTGCAAGGAGTGAGAAATGTACCCTAAGTAACATTGAAATGGAACCTGTATGCAATTGATATTCTTCAGAGTCGTCATTTATGATTGGAGTCAGAAGCTGTGAATTGGAACCCCGACATTCTTCAGAGCAATTTGTAAGCAAGCAACGTGAATTTCTTCAAGCGACAGGCATAATTAGGAACCCGACATTGAGAGAAGAAGACAACTACATATTTGAGATCTTCTGTTGAACTTAGTGGGGACACTTTGAGACTTCCAGTGGACTCACTCACTAATCGATCCGGATTATATTCAGGTGTGTTTTCTGTGCTTCAGTGTGATAAGTGATATGTTTTATGGCCTGTTTAACACAAAAGGTGTTTTTGTGCATTAATTTGGATTAAAAGTGATCACAAGTCTGCAGGTGTTTGAACTACGTAATTGTAAGTAGAACTGAAATTTGATATGTTGATTTAATTGAGTGTCATGACAAAGGTACGATAAAGAAATAAATTTGAGAGAACTTTCTTAAAATAGAATTGTTCATCAAGCTCGCAAATGTCAAGATAATGTTTAGGTGAATTGTAGAGCGCCACGAACTTCACTTCACCACAGGAGACGGCATTGATAATGATGGAGGCCAATTCCATACCTGCATAAGACTTGGATACTAATTCTTGGTATTGAATTCCCTTCTTAATGATGATCGCAGCGCCCCCAGACGCACATCTTGCAGCATTTGAAGCCATTCGATCCTTACGGTACACACAATAGCCAGGTAGCTTGAATTCTTGGCTTGGTCTGAGATGAGTTTCACAGAGTAAAGCAACGTCGATTTCTTGCTTTATCAGAAAGTTGTGAAACTCGATACGCTCTTATCTAAGAAAAAAGTATTAAAGGACGCCGTTATATATAGTTGGCATAGGGAACAGTAAGACGGTATTGGCTGAAAAGTAGAAGAGGAATTTGAAGACGTGTTGGGATATGCCAGGAAGGAGGACAAATAAGAGGTAATAAGAGGGCGACGAAAAAAATGCAATAGGATAACACATACAAAATTCAAATTATAAAAAAGTTTAGGAATGATAGAGTGTCTAGCAAAACGATTTCGTAAAATTCCCTGGAAAAAAAATCCCTGAAAAAATCCCTGACTGTTACGACCTACACTTCTCACAATTTAATTTACCTGTTACATTGCAAGTATGCTAGAAACAGTACGTTGGAGAGACAGGCAATACCATACGCTCCAGATTTGCCGGGCATAAGTTCGATATCTTTAACAATGCTGACACCCCTGTCGCTAAACACTTTAATTCCCCTGGTCACTCTCGACAGGCCATCAGCCTTTATATTCTTCGTAGTAACTTCCATAACAAAAAAGAAAGAAAGCAATTCGAGTCTTTTCTTATTTGAAAATTTAATTCCCTCACCCCTAAGGGCATTAACCTTACGAAAGGAACCTTATTAGCTTTCCCATATTCCTCTTCAACTTCAGCTATTCCCTAATTTGTCGTAGGCTCTCTGGACCTTTTCCTTTTTCTTTATCTTTTTTCAGTTTTAATGTTCTGTCATATCTTTCTACTTCTATATTCATTTTGTGCCCGTCCCTGTACTTTTTTCCGTAGGCTCTCTGTACTCTTTTATTTTAGTGACCTTTTTATGCAATACTTTTTTACAGGGTGACTAGCGACCGGGCTTTGTCAAAAAAAATTGTGTAACCGGGAACAGTCAAGGATTGTTTTTTTTTTTGTTTTTTTTTACGAAATCGTTTTGCTAGACACCTTATCATGCCTAAACTTTTTTATAATTTTAATTTTGTATGTGTTATCCTATTGCGTTTTTTTCTTAACTTCAGGACAATTCTCTAATTTTCTAATTGCCTTTAGAGAATTATCCATTTTGCTTTGATAAAGGATAGTCTCTATCCGAAATGTCAGCTTTTTATTTGATTTTATATTTCTAGTTTTACTTTGATTTTATTTATTAATTATTTTGTTAATTATTATTTATTTTTCACTTTTATTTAATAACTATTATTTATTATTAAAATGAGCTAGATTATCGATGTACAACGATAAACTTTGGACCGATTCCATGGAGGAATATTGCGCCAAGCCCAGGGACAAACACACAGATAAACCCCCATGTTCTCGGCAGGATTTGAACCCACGATTCTCCCATCCGATAGTAACACGACCTGCGCCTTAGCGCTCTCGGCCACCAAGACGACATTCGCTTTACTCATTTCATTAACTACTTTAAAATTTTTTATTAACTTTTTGTTTATTTAATTATTTTTCTTTATTTTTACAAAACGCGTCAACAATAATATATACTCCTAAAAGTTTAATAAATTGATTTTACTCCTTTTATATGTAATTTATCAATAATAACGCGATTATGATCCCTTTATTTATTTAAAGTTGTCCGTCTATATAGAAATTATTGATTTTCACTTATTTTTATGCCTACTTTAACCTCACATCTTATGGGAAAGGGCAAAATCGTCAACAAAAATAATCGACTACTGTATCCTGAACATGCTGTACTTTAAGCAACGCTTCGCGCTGGTTTTTTTTCCACTGAGTCAGCGATCCAGGAGTTGTATAGATATCACTGATTGACAAAGCTATAATCACTAACAAAACTATCCTCATAACAGATCAGACATTCCACTAAAAGATAAGCAAAACTAAAAGTGATCTACAAAAGATATACACCGACAAAATCACTAAATATACGGATCTTGTACACGAAATAAAAAGCCTTTGGGGAGTTTCCCATTATTCCTATAGTTCTTTCTGCCATTGGAGTTAATCCACACTCATTACACAAAAGCTTGCCAACACTGAAGTTAAACTTACACTTATATAAAACTTACAGAAATCCATAATCCTAAACACTTTTAACATAATAAAAAAATTACTATACTCAAACATCAATACTCCCACGAGCACGTAATTTTTCCCTTCCTTGCATTTGAGTCCCTTGGGCTTTTGGCCCTCTCTTAGGTCCGCCTTAGGGACTTGGCTTCCAGACTTGATCCGAGACTTGTATAATTGTTGGTCGTATACACGTTTCTACTGGCTTACCACGTCCCATGGTTCAAAACAACACGAATACTGTGCTCTGTCGCGTGGACGGTGCTTTTAAAGCCTGATGCAAAGCATTCTGGGCGTTTCTACAGCCTTCAGGAAAGTTCTATATGCTGGTGACCCCTTGTGTACGAAGTTCTTTGAAACCTGTTGACAACGCAATTTTACATAAATTTTAATAAATTATTTCACACCATTAAATCGATTCTAAATCGATGTTGATATTGTTACATATACTCAGTAAATCTATTTTCATTAGCCTGCAATCCTCTGTATGCACTTTTCACTGTGTTTTAGCCAAATTACTTGGTGTCCGAAGTTTATTGAACAATTTGGTTCGCTTTTAGTCCTATTTAGAAAAATTTTTGGTCCTAACCATTTTCAAAACCTGGTCACACTGACGCAAGGTGACAAGGCCGACAAATCGTAGTTAGGGAGAGGTTAGATAGACTTCCACTACAGAAGTTTTACAGTTCTTCAATGGCTGATGTGACAGTAACCATTTAGCCTTTCGGTACTTGATTATATCATTCAATAAAATCTTGTAAACATTCCAAGGAGGAACTTTAGCAGTGAAGGAGAAATACATTTATATATTTATTTAAAAGATTAATTCGCTCTCCCCCTTCCCCCGAGTAAGGTAAGGCAAGTAGCAGATCCTGAAGTCATCTATTTTTACCCCTTTATCTGCACTTTCTACCTCTCCCCAAGTTTTTTAATCAAAAATTAATTTTCTCGAACGTAATATGTAGAAAATGTAAAAAAGCTCGAATTTTCTTTCCTTTCTCATCATTTTCGAACGTATGATATATCACAAGCCATATGTTGGCATAGTTCTAAATACCACGTGATTACCACCCCCGCAAATCCGACCCCAATGGAGCACCTGAGCCTAAAATTCATAGTATTGTAGATCTTGCCTAGAGGAATCTGGATAATTTCACGAATTTCACGCCTTTACGTACCTAAAAAGCACATAGATATCTATATACTAAAACTCTTGCGTGTATTTATTTATTTATCTCCTCCTAAACGGTTTGAGCTAGCGACTTGAAATTTTCAGGGCAGGCTTATCAATAAAGGACCTGCTCTATCGCTAAAAATCAGCCCCCCACGGGCCCCCCCCCCCCCTCTTCCCCATATTCTGGGGTTTTCTGCTTTTGCTTTGTAATTCCCCTCAACAGATGGCGCGGGCGGGCGAAGCCGCGGGTAACAACTAGTGTTGTCCTATCTGAATCCCATCCCCGTAATTCCGACCCCAGTGTACCAGTCAAAACCAAACTAAATAGTGCAGATAGGAAGCTACATTCCGAATTTCAACCTTCTACCTCAAAAAATTTAGAAATTATGAAGGGGTACACAGTTAAGACATTATAAAACCAATAAGTAGCTCCGTTCTTTCGCTACTGAGTAATATAGATTATAAACACTTGAGCAATCGTGCGTCGACAAAGCGATTTCACGTGCGCGCGCTGATGTCAGTATTGCTTAAAAGATGAACAGAAAATAACAATGTATTCCTTCTTGATAAATCAATTGTTATGTGACATGCCATTAGCTTGGTATTCTTTACACTCATTGTTTTAGCACGTGAATTCGACTTGAAGGGGTCCACGAAATAAATGTATAATAAATGTATAAATTTATTTCTGCTTCACTGCTGAAGCGCCTCTTTGGAATGTTTACAAGATTTTATATTTACACGTGTCTCACAATTCGCCGCTTCAGACTAGCGGGTTCGTCAGATATAATTCAACGGAGTTTTATCCCAGCGTGAACTTGACATTAAATGTTAAACTGTTTGGCTTTTGAATTGGATGACAGTGAGCTTTACTCATAGCTTATTTACACAGGGCGAGCGTCTACATTGTCGCGAGCCACAGTTTTGTGTATGAGTAGCTTGTTAAGGACTCTCTATCATTACTATTAAGTACTGTGAACTATCACTTCTACAGAAATAACAAAGTCTATTATTTATAGGTGTAGATTAAGTTAAAGGTAAACTCCACACCCAAAACAACTTTGTTTAAAATGAAAGATGAAAGTCTGAATAACAACTTAGCATGTATAAAATTTTTCAATTCGAACTCAAAATTGATAAAATATATAAAAAAACTTTCATTGTTTCCCTGTTGCGTCACAAGTTGCCGAGGAGTGCGAAGGAATTTCGAATTCGTGACATCACACATTGGACGCTATCGACGCTATTGGACATGGCTAAGCCTTCTGGCATCGCAATGTACTATGAATATGAAACAAGACCGATAGTGACGACTGCGATTTTGATAACAGTGACAGCGATATACAAGGCCGTTAGCAGAATTAAATGCTACTGCAACTTCTACGATATACGGCTCTATGCATTAAACCGTCAAACAGGATCTTCTGCTTGGCATGTGCATATTAGGGCAGCGCGTACCCTACCACAGCCTACTATATAATAACAGACTGTTCAATCGACACGATTTCCATTGAAATCTTAAGACCGCCTTAGTTCAACGACTTCTCACGTGAGGGCACTTTTATTGAGGGAAAACCTTGGTAACAACTGTGTTTACCTATGCACAGAGCTACAGCTGATCAAGTCTTTTTAAGTATCAAATTGAAACAATATTATTAGATATTAATTAATATGCACCATTAACAAGCCAAAGAATGTTACTTTAAAAAAAAATGCGACATGTTATAAATTTTTTTTTGACGTAGAACTACGTCTATCAGGGGTGCAGCCGAGGAAAAATTCAGTCGCGGTTTTTCGTTCAAAAAGTGATGTACATATCTCAGTCTATATCTTTCTATCACTATATCCTACAACTATGGTCATTATCTCGTTGGAAAGAGGAAGGTTGAGTCTTGAATAATAAGCAAAAATTTCACCAAATGAGCCACTGGGTCAAAAGTTACAGCAAGTTAAAGTTAAGTGAATTTTATGCTCGCCATCGTAATAACGGAGTGGCGCTACTGCAGTATATACGTGTGCGTCGTTTATTGGAACTAACCATGGCCTACGAGAAAAGGCCTGTGCTTTTAATATAAAGAAGGCCTGTGCATCAGGTATAAAAGCATGGAAACACGAGCGTTTTAAGACAATATTATGAAATCCTGTCATCTGCCGGCGAGATCAGTACATCATCATTTATATAAAATCAGCGATGGTGAACGTTGTCACAACAAAGAAAAAATCTAACAATGAGTTATCTAACAATGGGTTATTTCCCGATTATACAAACGGGTGGGTACGCTTCTAGTTTTCTATTAAAAATATGTTGTAAAATAATAAAATATATATTATTTTAAGCAGATTAATTATTTTAATAAATGAACTTTGAAGTTTTGTTAATTTCTTAAAACAAAACAATAAATCTGACTAAAATAATACGAGGGCTGGGGCATAAGTCATGGCAACTATTTTTTTTTATGAGAATTCAAGCATGGGTGGAAAATGTGAAATATACAGATGAAAGGACAAGGAATGGACGAAATGTACGGACATTTAACAACACGCCAACACTTTGCTTCTCATGTTTATTAACGTAGTTGACAACATTACAGGTTTCATGTTCTGGAATCATGAAGCCTGTACTGTTTCATACGTTTCATGCTTCTGGAAAATTTATTCTGGAACATGATTACAGATTTTATTTTCCACAATAAGTAACAGAAATCAAAATAGAGAACGGCTGTTTTGATATACGAGCGTTGTTCAACTCGGGTTACATCCACCTTGCACGGCGGTTGACTGAGAACTGATTTAACATTGCGCTCTGCGCAACATCAGGAACTCACGGAGCCATATAATGTTGTGGAAACATACTAGCAGTCACAGCTTCCTTGAGACATATGACATTTTATGATACCATCCCTTAGCCCTGAGAAAAAAAAATAGTTGCCATGACTTATGCCCCAACCCTCGTATATGTTTTCAAATATGTTGGTCTTAGTTGTTTGTAAAAATATAAATATATAGGTCTTTAAAACAACAGTGATTTTACGACATAGAGTCGACGCGTTTCAGCCGTGGCTTTCTTCGGGACTGTGTGTATAATGATTAAAGAAGCTTAGAAGAACAAAATTGAAATGAAATTGAATACAGTAACTTTTTTTTTTAATTTTGTTCTATTTTTCGCCAAAAAATACACACAAACGGTAACCAATAATAACACAGTAGTAGTTCTACGCCTAAAAAACCCGCGGCTTTGGCAGTCACCAGAGCCTCTGTCAATTTTTTTTAACAATTATATGGTCACCGACAACTACCATCAAGGTCGAGTGGCGCTACTGTCGTTCCAGCTTTAATGGCGGTGCAGTGAGGCAGTTAGCCAGCCAGCTCCAGGAACGCGTGTTGGGAAACGAAGCGGATAGAAATATACCGGACGTTAACTA
>JAHWFO010041406.1:0-24641 GCA_023313115.1 Rhysida immarginata | reverse complement strand
TTTTTATAGCATTTTTACAAAGGGACTTTAATTATAATCACCTTGTACATGTATATTATTTTCCTCATAATATATCCAGCACCCCTTCAAGGTACATGCATGGTTCGCCCCAACAACGATTACACATTGCAAAATTTGCATAACAGGCTGAGAAAGCTTTAAAGCTGGTGCATCAAACGGCAGGTGCACGAGCCTCAAGATGGGTAAACGTCCGGATTTAACAGACATCCAAAAAGGGATGATAATAGGCTATCGCAGCTATGGTGGCACCATCTCCGAAATGGCGCGATTTGTGAACTGTTCACGGTCTGCTGTAGTGAAGGTGTAAAAAGAGTGGACAGCAGGGACAGAAATTGCATCCCAACGCCATCACTGTAAAGGGTCACAAGCTATCGACCAACGGGGTGAGCGGCACCTACGACGACTCGTAAAAGGTGACAGGAGAGCCACAGTCCATCAACTGACCACCAGATTCAACAGTGGTGCCAACAGACATGTATCCTACATTACTGTTGAACGCACCCTGCTACGGACGGGCCTGAACAGTCGACGCATGGTTGTTGCCCCCATGTTGACCAGGGGTCATCGTCAACAACACCTAGACTTTGCACGTGAGCACCGCCATTGGACCACAGACGAATGGGCTAAGGTCGCCTTCTCCGACGAGTCAAGGTTTTTGCTCCATAAGATTGACAGGCGATGGCGAGTGTGTCGTGAACGCCATGAAAAGAGACTGTAAGAGGCTATTGTGGACCGGAAACAGGCTGGTGGGGTAGTGTTCATGTGTGGTGGACTTTCTGTTGGGAGCAGTTAGGCACTGATTTGTTTAGAGGGCAATTTGCCTGTGGCTATCTGTCAATCTTCGCGGACCAGGTGCACCCGTACATGCTCACGATGTTCCCCCAATGTGATGGTGTGTTCCAGCAGGACAATGCACCCTGCCACAAGGTAGTCTCCTTCTGGATTGGTTTCAGGAACACTTGACTGACTTTTGAGTGCTCCCTTGGCCCGCTAATTCACTGGACATCAATCCAATCGAACATCTGTAGGAGCACCTTGATCACCATGTACGGCAGCTGGACCCTTCACCTATGACTCTTGAAGTTCTGCGGACAGCGCTTCAAGCGGAATGGACTGCCATACCATCGGACACATACTGCATACTTCTTACTTCCATGCCACAACACCTAGCAGCAGTTATAGCAGCTACTCCCATTACTAAGCGGGTGGTCATAATTCAGTGTATACCGGGTGATTCAGTCAATTTCTGACCATTTCACTCGAATGACGTGCATTAGGGATAAACAATTGAAAGAATATGAGCACCATATCGAATTTCTAAATAGTTGGAGTTTGTATTGTTGCAACGGCGCTGCATGAAAATCGTATTGTTGAAAAATGACGCCCGCTTTATCAACAGACCAGAAATGCAAGGTTGTCGAATGGTATTTCGAGACAAAATCACCTGCAAAGAAAGTTCCGGAAGGAGTATAAGTGTCGAGACGCACCAGGCAGGCAAGCAATCATGGATTTTGTCAAGTAATTTCGTGCCACTGGATGTGTTAAAGGCAAGAAAAAAGGCGGGAGCGAAGCTCGTGTTCGAACGGCCGAAGTTGTCGAAAATGTTCGCACAAGGTTGGTCGATTCCCTTACCAAAAAATCTGTTCGCCGCCTATCCATTGAAGAAGGGCTGTCGTATACCACGACGTGGCGAATTTGGAGAAAGGATTTACACCTGTTCCCGTATAAGATCCATGTTTATCAGGAGTTAACAGACACTGGAAGACAGAAGCGACAACAATTTGCGATGGAGTTTGGAGCAGAAATGGAAGCCAATCAGGACATTGTGGACAACCTGTGGGTGTCAGATGAGACCTTCTTCCATCTGTCAGGTGACGTTAATAAACACAACGTTAGATTTTGGGGTTCCCAGCACCCTCATGAGATCCATAAGTCACCTCTTCATCCACGAAAGGTTATGGCTTGGTGCGCGATTTCCAAAAGAGGCATCATTGGTCCGTTCTTTTTTGAGGGCACCGTAACGTCACAGGCTTACCTTAACATGTTGGAAACCTTCTTCATCCCCGAGCTGCGAAGGAGGCGTATACTGCTTCAACATCAATGGTTTCAACAGGATGGGGCTAGGCCTCACACCACTCATGAAGTGCTAGACTTTCTCAATCAGAAATTCGGAAATCGTGTCATTTCAAACAGGTTTCCAGATCTATTCGGGGGTGGCTTTCTTTGGCTCCCTACGAGTCCTGACCTAAACCTATGTAATTTTTATCTCTGGGGGTTCCTTAAAGACAGTGTGTTCACTACAGCACCAAGAACCCTACAAAGCATCGTCGACTGCTGCACCCTTGTGGATGCAGAAATCCTGGATAGAGTTATGAACAACTTCACCATTCGGCTGCAAGCAGTTCAAAATGTTCATGGTGGCCACATTGAGCATATCATCAAGAGTTTTCCACGGCAATAAAAACTCCGAACTGCCTAAAATATCATACTGAAATGCTAAGTTTGTAAACATTAATGGGTCAATAAATCATAGTACTGAAATGGTCAGAAATTGACTGAATCACCCTGTATTATTTTAATAGATTTGCTATTAAATATGGACACTAAATTGAATTGTTTTGCTAAGTGAATTGGCCTTTGGATAATTTTTTCCTTATTTAACAAACATATGTTGGACTGTCTTGTTTAAACAGATTGATATTTAATTGCAATGAGTACCAGCTTTCTTTTTTTTCAGCTGGATTATGCAGTTTGAAATTTTAACACAAGTTGCCCATTTAAGGTTTATCTTTATTTGTATAGCTCACTTATTTTTTTGGTAAATTAAATTTATTATCTTCTTTGCAGGCAGAATTGTTTCATTGTCCAACTGAAAAGAAAGAAGCTAATCTGAAGTTAGCTATGCCAAAATTTCTGCAATCCGAGGTATTTCCATAATATTTATCCTAATCATAATTACATATTTAGTCACTTACATTTTTCAAGAATTTAATGTTCCTTTTGCTGAACTCTCTATGGTGTAAATAAATACAAGGGCCCTGTGAGGTGAGATCAACATTTTGTGTTGATATAGAACTTAATTGTAAGCATTGTTTCCTCCAAATTGTTTGCGACTTGCACAGTCCAAAATCAACTCTTGAGCCAAAAAGAAAAAAAGAAAAAAAAAGAAAATTCAAACCAAAATAAAAGCCATTTTCAATAATTTTTTAGATAATTTTAATTTTTTATAATGTTAATATATTGATTGTGAGTGCATGGGAAATAAATTTCTCTGTGCAGTGTATCGGGATGCCATTAAAATTACGGCATAAATGCGCACTTGTGAAGCTTAGAGGGAACTATGATTGTAAATCAAAAATTTTATATGAACGGCTATTTGAAATTAAAATTATGAAATTTTTTTAATACGTTTTTATTTTTCTGCATTAATATTCTAATAATTTTGTCATTATAAAGTACTTTTCTGAAACAACTGAAAGATATTCCTCTGGCTACATGAGTAACAACGTAGTTTCAGCATGACGGAGCAGCTCCTCATAGCATATATTTTTCCTAATCACTGGATTGGTTGCAATGGAACAGTTTGTTGGCCACCAGGATCACCCAAGCTAACTCCCTTGAATTTCTGTTTGTGGGGTTGGGGTTGGTTTTAAAAATGGAGTCAATACATGAGACAAGCTTATTCGATACTGTGGACCAAATAAGGTTATATGAAAATGCCTTCAAGCACACAACTCCCCACATTCTCACAAGAATTGAAAAATGCATTGAAGTACGTGGCGGAATATTTGAAAATTTGTTACACATGATACAGTTATTAGAATGTTAATGCAGTAAATAATGAAACCCTATTAGAAACGTTCTAATTTTAATTTTGTTGTATCTCAGAAACATTAATAAAAGACTACATGTTTATATAAACTTTTTCACTTGCAATAACTCAATTCTATACCCACATGAAATATTGACTTTCCTCCCGTTACACCCGATAATGAAGAAAATGGAATTAATACTCCAAACATAAGGTAAAGATACGTTATTAATGGAAAGAATGGAAGGAAAACTTCCGTGACCTGGATTCCAGCCATGGATAATGAGTTTTACGTCTACAACTGGGCTGTTTTGGATAATGGGACAGCAAGGTCTCTAAATTTATGGTTCATTTCAAATATTTATTATGTTTATTCTATGATTTTAACAATTGTAGAAAGTTCCAAAATTAGCCCCTTTAATACAAAGTTTTAACATACTGATATTTTTGATAGAGCATTCAGCTTCCAGAGAGTCTAGTTTTTCGCACTTTGATGAAATTATCTAAACTAAATCAGTGTCCCACCTATTTGCAGCTTTACGGATACCAACAATTCTACAAATTTACTATATCAGTCATGTACGTTTATATATAGAGTAACAATCCACTTTCTCGTAGTATCAACTCCTTTAGTAATACAAACAAGCCAAGATATACGAGGTGCGTTCAAGTTCTAAGGTCTCCTAATTTATTTTTGAAAAACTATTGACCCTAGAAAGCTGAAACTCCCGTCATTTGTCTACATAGTCAACCTCTAGCCATACACATTTTTCACAATGCCGACGCCACGATTGCATCGCCGCTGCAAACACTTCTATAGTGGTCTGTTTTGCCTACTGAAAAGCTGCTCGATGAGCAGAAGCTTTATTCCATTCTTGCATAAGCGATTTTCCAGTAGACAAAACTGGTTCCTAAGGAAGCATTTGGTAGCAGCCTACCAATCATGGCATCAGCATTGTGAAAATGTCTACGGGTAATGGTTGATTATGTAGACAAACTACGGGAGTTTCAGCTTTCTAGAGTCAATAGTTTTTCAAAAATAAATTAGGAGACCTTAGAACTTGAATGCACCTCGTACATAATTATCCATTACGGAATACAGATAAAATCCATCTTCCCCTCATTAAACGTAATTATCATAGTAAGTGTATTTCCTACAATAGATTTTATCTACGAATATTCGAACATTAACACCTTTTAGAATATTTAAAAAACATTTGAAACAAGAATGTTTGAATATGTGAGGCCTGTCTGAAAAGTATCCGGATTGACGCTACCAAAAAAAAAAAAAAAAATAAGTAGAACTCGCTGCACCTTTTTCCTATCCGGATCGTGTGACGACATTTCTGCTGATGACGTAATGAAATTTGCAGCTGTTAAGAGTGCCTCGTCCAATTGCTGTAACATGCTAAAACAGAAATTTTTTCTTTTTTTTTCGCATGGTGAAAATGACAGAAAACATTGAGCAACAACGCTGCATCAAATTTGCTTTAAAATCGGTAAAAACCACAACGGAGTATTATGAATTGCTAAAACAAGCATTCAGCAATGATGTTATGAGCTGCACACAGGTCTTCTGGGGATTGGATGCTGCACCACGACAATGCTCCAGCACACACACAACACATCGTGCAGCAATTCTTAACAAAACATCACAATCGCTCACGTCAGACAGCCTCCCTACTCATCTGACCTAGCTCCATGCGACTTCTTCACATTTCCGAAGATCAAGAAAGTGCTCAAAGGACGGAGATTTGAGGATGTGGGCATGACAACATAAAATGGAACGACGGAGTTCTTGGCCATCCCAAAGGAGGCATTCCATTGTTTCGACCAATGGTGGCAATGCTGGGCTAAATGCGTTGCTGCAGATGGTGCTTATTTTGAAGGTGACTAAACATTTGTGAGATTGAATGGTATTTTTTTTTGTAGCCTCAACCCTGTTCGGTGCAACGTGCGCCACACCGTGTTCTCCGAAAGGGGTTGGGGTGCTCCCTCATTGAACTGCGCTGCAAAATGTTGGGCTCTCCTGTCCTGCTACTCTGGATGATTCATGCCAGTTGCCGTTAGCCTCATTCATTCACGGCCCTGTTTTGTCTTTGTTGGAGGTTGTTTTTTGGCATAACTTCTATTTACAGAATACCCTTGAAACTGTTGCACGGGAAAACCCGAGGTGGTTCACAGTTTGCGAAATGCTCCACTGCACCCGTCGAGCTCCAATGATCATGCCTCGTTTAAAGTTGGTCAAATTCTTGGATTTACCCGTATTCAGTCCACTTCTGCTGCTGACTGCAACTTGTGATCCAATGGATCTCTTTTATACCCTACTTCGGCCTATTCCATTGTTTGGGTGTCACTGGGAGGCCGATCCATTTTCCATAAGAGGTTTCTCTAATAAATTGATCGTTCAGTGTACGTCATAACATTATTGATAGCAGTTTTGTCATATTTGCAATATATACTATGTATTTGATAAATTGTTCATTTGTAATGAAATATTAATTTGATAAAAAAGATAGTCTGTTTCTAACAAGATTAAAAGTTCCCATTATAATTTCTTTTTCCTAGCAAACACAGGAATGTATTTAAAATGTCATAATAAAATTTTCTGGAAAGAGATGTAAAAGCATGTCTTTCATACCACTTATTAATAAATTACTCTTCAAATTTTTTTACCTTTTCTAATTATTTCCCCCAGGGTCGAGGAACTGATTATTTGATATTATGGCTTGATTGTGATAAAGAAGGTGAAAACATTTGTTATGAAGTTATAGGAGCTGTACAGGGAGTGATGAGAACACCTGCACATGCAAATGAACAGGTAATGGTTTTCCGTAATATACGTTTTTATCTCACTGAAATACAAAAAGTTTTAAATTTGCAAAAAAATAATTATGCTTTTCTAATCTTGTACTTTGATGTGAATATTGAATAGATGTAGCATTATATTACAGCTACATTATGTGAATAAAGTAAAATTACAAAATAAGAATACAACGTAAAATTACAGGAAATACACAAAACTATGGAAAATTATTTATATTGAAACTTATTTTGTAATTTTACTTTAATTCTGGTATTTTCCTATTTATTATTCTTATTTTTCCCATTCATTCATCACATTTCTACCAACTTTCCAATCATAAATGCTATCATGTTTCAACCAATCGCAACTATGTAGTATGTAGATTACCTTTATTTTGTATCCAGCCAATCACTCCAAATCCCCCAGTTTGGGTCAAGGTTCACAAGTTTATTAACAAAAACATTGACACTTCAAAACAAAAATACACTGAAAATGGGTTGCAGCAGCTAAAGGAAGTATTCAATGTGTTGTTCCTGCTGTTGGACACAGAGCTCTAGGTGTTTTATCATTCATTATGCATGAACACAAGAACATCAGGGATAATGCTGTCACAGACCCGTATGATGCGTTGCTGAAGGTGGCATTTGCTTTGGATTTTCACAGCATACACAAGTTCTTTCAAGTGCCCCCACAAGTAAAAATCTAGCGGTGTGAGGTCTGGGGAACGTGGTGGCCACTGCACAGAATCTCCCTGAAAATATCCAATGACCAGGTAGAGGTTATACACTCATATATACTCTTTTATAAGTCAGTAGAGGTTTTTCCCCAAATAAATGACCCCTAATAACCACATTCAACTTATATACTTGTCAGAGTTGATAAAAGTTCTTAAAAGCAGAGTGCTCTTATAAGCAGAGTTTTCACTGCGAGTGCATTTCATTTACTAATTTACCAGTACGGATGTTATGTTATACATGTGTATTAGTCAAGATTTTTTATCCAAAAACTGACCCCCTAAAAACCACATTCGACAATGTGGATTACGAATATGAGACTGTAGTCTTGTAATAGTTATGAAAACTGCTTTTAATAGTTGTGTTATACATGGTGAATACAAAAGTCTGAACCCCGCTTTTATTTTTTGAACCGAAGCAGATATGTCAATTTTGATGAATCCAATGAATAGGAAGTTGTGGGTGGCCTATCTCATGTTGCACTTTTCATCATCCCAAATATGCAAATTAGGACACATTCAAAATTTATCTCAAAAACTGTAAGGGATAGAGAAAAAACCCAATTGCAACATAAAAAAGTGGTGAACAAACAAAATAAAAAAAAATCATCCAAATCGGACCAACCAATCACCCACAATCACGTGGTGAACTGTTTGTAGCTTACAAACAATCACACTGCACAAGGAAAACTGAATGTTGATATTTCCACCATGTAAAGCATGCAAATCAAAAAATTAACATAAATTACTATACTCACATTCACTTTCATGCGGAAAAGCAAATAAAAGGCATGTTTCAGCACGCAGAAGACGAACAATTCCAGGATGGCAAGCTACACTGTTCCGGAAATGGTCGGCATGGTCAACGTGATTGTGGGTGATTGGTTGGTCCGATTTGGATGATTTTATTTTTTGTTTTGTTTGTTTTTTTATGCTGAACAAGTTTGTAATTGGGCTTTTTCGCTATCCCTTACGGTTTTTGAGATAAATTTTGAATGTGTCCTAATTTGCATATTTGGGATGATGAAAAGTGCACCATGGGATAGAACACCCTCAACTTCCTATTCATTGGATTCATCAAAATTGACATATCTGCTTCGGTTCAAAAAATAAAAGGGGGTTCAGACTTTTGTATTCACCCAGTATAAAACTTTTTTTTTTCCTCCCAAGTGTTTATAAAATTCCCTCTTTTTGCCTCGACGTATACACGAGTTTATACGGTACATCCATAGCGTGGTGGTGCACCATCCTGATAGAATAAACTTGTGAAACTTCCATCTTCAGTCAACAGTGACAGGAACACAGTGTTCTGTGACATTCGCAGGTACTCATCAGCATTTAGGGCACCGTCTATGAAAATTGATCCTATTGAATTGGTACCCCATATCCCGCATCACACCAAAGCTTTGACATTACCAATGACTTTGGATGGATCTGTCCAATGAGGGTTCGTATCGCTCTAGTATCTCGTGTTCTGACGGTTTGCCTCACTATGGACATAAAAATTTGCTTCATCACTGAACAGAATTTATGTCCAAATGAAGGGTCCAGTCGATAGTTGTCCACCCCAGGTACAGAGCTCCTCACATCTGTCCAGATCATCCTCGGATAATTTTTGCTGTATCTGAACTTTGAATGGATGCCATTTGTTGAGGTTGCCTCATTGGTTGATGATTTTGGCCACCCTATACGAGCTTTTTATTCAGCGGTCCCACTATCTCTGAATTATGATATCACATATTCAACAGTACTATGAGCTATTGGGTTCTCTTACAGTGTATCGGGCGTTGAAATCAGCAGCAGTGATACGGTAGGGGCGTTCCCCAGATATCAGGATTAGCTCTATCCTCTCCTCTTTAATTAGTGCCATCTCCAGTTACTTGCAACAGACAATGGTACAGTGTCAATGTTTTTGTTAATAACTTGTGAACCACAACAGATAACTGAAATCCAATTGCCGGACTGAACTCCTGAGAAAAAACTGGTGTTATTTGATAAGCCACATGACCCCTTTCCCATTTAAGAAAATGAATCTTGATTAACCTTGATTTAAGGTAATTGCATTTTCAATTTTGCCAACAATTGCATTGCCAACCTATTTTTGATTATGAAGTAGTTACTCTCTTGGATTTTGTTTGTTGATGTTGCCCTTTTCCAATATTAAATAGTAGGGTATTTCTTGTGTGTATTTTTTATATAGAGATGGAAGGTTCAGTATATTGAAATATGTATATCTAACTTGAGTATATATATTTTATGGTATTTTAAAAATAATTCATTGACTTTTGTAATTAAAATTTTTGGCAATTGCCGACAACTCAATCTTTTTTAATTTTTTCATAGACTATTTTTAGGGCTCGTTTCAGTGCTATAACAGAAAAAGATGTAAAGCATGCAATGGATAATTTGGTTGAACCAAATGAAAATGAAGCCCGATCCGTAGATGCACGACAAGAGTTAGATCTTCGTGTTGGATGTGCATTTACCCGATATCAAACAAAATTTTTTCAGGTAGAATTTTCTCATTTCACCGTTAGTTCCTCTCTCATCTTAATATTTGGAATGCTTCTTATACTAGTTAAAATTTGCCAGAACATTTCTAAAATTATATAACTTACACAAATAATATTTTCATTGTAAAAATAAAGGAACTGAGAACCCTATATCAAGCATTAAAATGTGTGTTTGTGTGAATTTTTGTTTGGTCATTCAAAATGTGTAAATTACGAAAAAAATGTAAAATTCGTATATAGTAATATTTTGTCATGATTTATTTAACAGGGGAAATATGGCAATTTAGACAGTGCACTTATATCTTTTGGACCTTGTCAAACTCCAACCCTGGGTTTTTGTGTTGAACGTCATGATCAGATACAGTCATTTAAACCCGAAGCGTTTTGGGTGATTCAAGTGCAGGTAAGTGAAAAGCTATACATTTCAAAAGGCATGTTGAATATTCCAAGTCCTTCAGTTAAATAACTGCTTTTCAGCTACATTGTAAAGTGTGAATTCATTTACAGGATGGTTCAAAAAGAATAGTGTACAACTGATTTATTTACTGTGTACACGACAGATGTCCTGTGCGGCCCAGAGGTCATCTTGCATATACACTTTACATTGTCATGCTGATTCCTACAATTTTTACATTTGCCCTTCCCTTCATAAAATTGCAAGAAAATTGACCTTGTCATAGTCATGCAAAATACTGATAATTTACGCATTCCTTTAAAGGGCAACTGACGTCAAAATTTTCGATACTATAAGATTAAGTAAATAATTAAAGAAAACTGTATAATTGCATAATGTATAATATAATTCCTTTTCTTATTTATTTAATAAATTCAGCAAATATTCACTATATACTGAACATCGCAAAAAAAAAAAAAAAAATCATTTAACACATTTCAACTATAGAGGGCATTGATGATGTCATACGAGCGAAACGAGTTTCCAGTCCTGCAGTTATTACCTCTAAAGCCTGATCCATTCATCCAAGGTCGATCTGAGTTCAACTTGAAAAAAGTTCTCCAGAAAAATGCCTCAGCCTTGCAATCTTCTACCTTATGATTATGAAATTTGAAAAAAATTCTTATTCACCTTGAGAAACTGAGGGTGATAATGTCGAATCATTCGATGTAGAAAATGGAGTGAACCGTTTCACTGTTTCGTAAATATTGTAGGAACAGCATCTGTTTTCAGTTGTTACCTACCTGGAGAGAGACCAATTGACTCCAAAATGATGGGATCTTTTTAAAAACAGTAGTTTGTAAAATGCTTCTAACACGCTTTTGAGTGTCGTGTGGGAACAAACCCAACTTGATCTAAGTTTCGCAACCACTATTCTTTCATAAGCTCATCATTTGGAAAACTGAAAAGACTAATTTTCTCTCCCCGAGAAGATGAACTTGTACAGCCAAATGTACAACAATATTCCATTTTTTAAGAATGCTGATATGCGGGTTCGAATCTGAAAAAAACTTGAGTTTTATTTTTAACACGCATTTCTTCATTTGAAACATATAAGGAATGAGCAATTTTGACATGAAGCAGGGTTCTCCCCAGGCCCTTTAGAACTGGTGCGCTGCCCAGCTGATTTTGGTGACCGACGGATGAATACATGAAAAACTGCCCACCACTGCATAATATTTTATTTGTTTTTAATTTTTGTCTGTCCAGCTATCTTTTCTTTCTACCCACCTGATAAAATTTTCTGGGGAGAACACTGTGAAGGGTCAGCTTAGCCTCTGTGTTATCTCCCGTTTTGTGGAGGTGCTAATTGCACCCACAAGGGCACTCATTCACCCCTAGTTAATCGTGTGAGAAATTGACATGGGTGGAGAGTGAAATCATTACAACCAAGTAAATACATAAGAGAATGTTATAAACACCTTAATTAATATATAAACTGATAAGTCTAATTGTTAATACTCAATAATAAGGCATGTTAACAACCAATAGACAATTGATTAAACATGTAAATATGAATTGATTTAACAATATATATGTGCCCCTTATAATTTATATAATTATCACACATTGGGAAAAATATAAACTATAAAATATAAACAAAAGTACAAGATGAGCAACAAAATGAGAGGCCAAGGTCACCCTTCATGTATAAATTCCTCACATTTTAAATCTTGTAACTTTTACTTGAACATGGTTTAAAACCGAAACACATTAATCAAATAATGAAAAATATCAGGTTGTTGCAAAAGTTTTTTCCGGATTTTTATTCACACACAAAAACAATTGAACTTGAATGACAGATTCAGCTCATGCAGATGCCGGGCAATGGTTGAAAAGTGAACCTTGAACTGTTCTGCAAGTTCCCTCGTTGTTACATTGTGATCTTCATCAATTGCTTGGCGTAGACCACCATCTGAAATCATGATTGGCCGACCAGAAAGGTGCATCTTGAAGAGTGCTATCTCCACCTCAGAACTGGCGATACCATTCTTCTATTGTACATAAACTAACAGTGCCATCACCTAAACGTTGGCAAATGTTTCGGTGACATTGCGCAGCACTGATCTTTCCAGAATACTCGTAGAAGATTATTGCTCGAATATGCTCGCGTGAAAGGTCCATTTCAGACCGTTGATGGCACTCACAGATGTATAGTCAGAAAGTTGATTCTTGGATGTAATATAGCAAAGATATTCAGGAATCGAATGCAATAATTTGTTTGAAAAAATATGAACACCCTCCTCGGAAAATGAGCCCTTCTTGGGCATGGGTTCTAAAACCGGAAGAAACTTTTGTAACAATCTGATAAAATTCAAGTTTGTTGCAAATTTGAACCTGGATATCTGTAGTGCAACATGAAACAGTTCAATGTAAGTGGATCCCATTTTTTTTTTATTTGGATTTTTCCAAAAATAAGGATAGATAATGGTCATAAAAAGAACAATAATGATGAGTTATTCTGTGTGAGATAGCCCAGTTGTTTAACCAGTGTGACATCATGCTTGCCCGAAACCCTAGTGGTGAATTGAGGCAAATCTCAAATTGACTTGAACTTTGAAAACTGATTCTTTGAAAAATTATATTTAAAAAACTACAGTACTTAAGTTATAAAAAAATTATAAGTTGAATTAGAGTTAGTTGTATATCCTTTATGTTATAAAAGAATTAAATTTGACTTTTATTGATAGGTGATTTTGGGTGTCAGTTGCCCTTTAAGTTATCAATCAATGCATCAGACAATTTTAACAATTGGACACAACCTTGAATCATAGTTGACATGCTTTGGATCCCATTCACTTGATTACTGTACTAAAAATTTTTTATTGATGTCGAGTCTTTCAAAATAATAAATAAATTTATCTTTTATTATCTTTTTGAAAGAATCTATATATTTATAATTTTACAGTGAATTTTCAATTCACCTATTCGAAAAGTGGTCTCTTGTATTCAAAATAAGAAGGAAAAAAAAGTACATAGCTTTTTAGATGAACATCTGAGACATTTGTCAATATTTATCATCTTGTTCTGTAAAACTTAAGTGTTAGTTATGCCTTCTAATAAAGGCAAGCTCTTTATTTTACATTTAATAAATTGACTGGTAAATTCAAACATCCCTAATGCTAGGTGCCCATTTAGCGCAACGATAGCGCGATTCTATTGCTTTGAGTCATATGCGCATGCGCAACAAACGCCAGGCGATCAATTCGCTTCTCGGTGCCCACTTGGCGCGACGGCCGCGTGACTGAATGCGCATGCGCTATCTACGCGATCATTTCGTTTCCCACTTCAAGATTTCGTGCTTCCAAAATCAGAATTGGATATTTCGTGCATACAGAATTGCATATTACTTGATATCTTCAATCAAATTTTCCGTAACGATATCCGACCATCTCGAAGTAGGTGCTGCCATGACTGCATGTGCCACGTGATTCGAAACTGTTTTCTGATTGGGTGCGATGGAGTCGTGCGATCGAAATGCTCTGGCATGCAGAGCTTTTCAATCGCCTTAGATGCGCCACAGAATCGCCCTCATGACGTCACTCTGCGCATGCGTGCTTCACAAAGCGATAGAATCGCGCTATCGTCGCGCTAAGTAGGCACCTAGCATAAATTTAATCTTGCAGGGTCATTTTTCGAGATGTGGTAATTTAGAAATACACTACCCTACAATACAGGACAGGACACTTTTTATTTGGACTTCTGCGTCCTGAAATTACATTAGCCACCCCCTTCTGGCCGTTCTTTCTACAAGATTTCAATAAACAGCTTCTGTTATTTGAGTGGATTTTTGCTTCAAGAACTAGCCTTGTCAGCAGTGGATTCAAACATGGCTCCCTGGCCCTCACTCAATGCTCCAATTCTTCTCATAAATGTTTGATTGGGTTAAGGTCATGGCTGTGTGTGGTTCGTGGAAGGCGATTGACATCCATGATCTGTGTGCTACTGTTTTACGGAAGCAGAAACATGACATGGTGCATTATCGTCCTGAAAATAACAATCTTTGTTACCAAAAAATTCCCCACAGCCTAGGAAGTTGAGAAGTGGGAATATACTGAGAAGCCTAGGAAGTGCCTGATTGCCAAAATGTCCTGGTAGGCTACAGAGTTAAAATTGCAATCAATCATGTGCAGGTGTCCAAATCCATGCCTTGAAAAACACCCCCACACCATGACTCCCATCACCACCAATTTTCATGAGTAAAGGGCACTCCCTGGCGTTCATCATTCACAAGCAGGCCCATCCGGCTGGAGCAGAGTGTAGCATGATTCATCACTCCACAAAATGTTTTCCACTCTTCGACAATCCAGTGTTGGCGTTGTAAACATCACTTGAGTTTGATAACCTTGTTGTTTGGCGAGATGCTAGGCTTGTATGCTGTTGCACATCTGTGAATGCAGAGTGCATACAATTCCTTCTTCAAAGTGTTGTAATGCATACCAACTTGTGTTTCCTGTTAGAACTTCTTGTTTATGACCTAGAGCTGCAAGGTTTATGATATTGTAGTTTTTATGAACCTTCTGCTTCAACACTCGTCAGTCATATTCAGTGAGTTTTGGGGATTGTTATAATATGCATGACACAATTAGCGTTCCATTTCTTCACAATATCACCAAAATAGTTGAACATGGCTATGATCACTTTCTCGAAATTTCACAAACGGACATGACTGCAATGTCCACCTGATTATTACTGTTTTCTCGAAGTCACTGTTCCCTTCATTTAGCCATTCTCCAACTATGACGTTACTGGAACAAGTAACCACATAAGCACTATAGTCACATCAGCTGTTCAAATGGACAAATCAGACTTCATGTAAATTAGATGGTGTCTGTTCCATTATTACAAACTAATGTATATGAATAAGTAATTAACTTATTACAGGCTGTTTGATAAATGGTGAACATGGACTATTGTTAAAATAAGAAAAAAACAAATTTACATAAGATCAAAAAACTACTAATAACAAAAGTTACCTCCTAAAACACAACAGAATTATACAAAAATATTATGAATGTACATTTCGGCAACATTTCCTATATGGATGAGGTTCATTATTTATATATAACTTTATATACAATTTAAAGTTTATTAAAATAAAGCATCCAAGTGTTCTTTCCTCACAATTATTTTACCTTAAAAAGAAAATAAGCATGGTTATTGTCTTTTATTTCTTTAATTAATAAATTGGCTCTTAAAATCTATTAATGTGGTAAGTGAGCAAAATTTTGAATTTGCACTACGATAATCTAACCCATTTTAAGAATAATAATAATAATCATACATGTATTAGTTTTGAGATTCATCAAGTCTATGGGGATCATGACAAAGCTGGTTGATATTCCTCCCCAACTTCTAAAATGTTAACCTCTGTTTAGTCGAAGTTAATATTCAGCATGCAAGCCCGTGGCTATTGTTAGCATGGTCTGCGTGAGAGCTCCCGTAAAAATATTGTTATAGCGGTTTCTTCCTACCTGCTCTTAAGAATTATTTTTCATTCTAAAACCAGCTCTTGTTGTAGAGTGTTCTTTCCTACCTATCTTCATACCATGTTGCCTTGTATAAAATAAATTGATGTTCAACTTGTATTCGTCTCCATCGTCTCTATCCACAACTCAACAACCTTATGTATAATATGAACCCTCTCCCCCCCCCCCTCAAATTGGGTAGTCTTTTAAGTTTAAATTTTTCAAATACATGCATAAATATGTTACATTATGCTGTACCTTTTTATTTAATATTGAAATTAAATGAAAGGTCTGTTGTTTAGATAATATTCTGTATTTCCTTTTGATTAGACAAGCACAAACACTGTGTGTATTTTAAAATTTTTACTTTACTCATATATTTATCACCTGAGTAATTATTTATTTATTTTAAATAGATTTTGCATTCTGAGGAACAGAAACTTAATTTGGAATGGTCACGAGTACGAAGCTTTGATCGTGAGGTTGCACAAATGTTTTTAAATCTTATTAAAGATGAAAAAGAAGCCATGTAAGTGTTTTCTTGATATATTACTTTTTCTGGTAGACAGTTATAGGGAATATGAGCTATATCAGATTTATTATAGGAAGGAAACACTTCTAACCACAGAAAAATATCCAAGATATGAAACTCCGGATTCCTTTCTTCCTATACATGTACATACAATTCCACAGCACAGTTCATTGTTATATTTTTAAGATGTATCTCATGTCTAGATATTTTAGGAAATTGAAATAATACAATATTCATAATCCTTTTTACTTAATGAAACAATTACCATTTATGTATATAATTAAATTGTTAGAAATTACATTTTTTGGGTTTTTTATTTTGTATAAAATTTGGTATTGATTTTTTACTACTTTTATTTTTTCCATATATTTTTATGAAGAAGTTTCTTTCATTACTTTCGGTATTCTCATCATAAAAACGAGGGGGATGGGTTAACTGATTTTCTTTTACATTCAAGATTTATTTATATTTTATATATAAAAAAACCAAAAAAAAAACAACCCCCACTTATCTCCTTCAAAACAATCTCTACATCTCTACTAGAGGCAATACTTACTTACTTACTTACTTTTCAAACCCGCTTATCCGTTAGGGTCGCGGGGGCAGCAGCCCTATGGAGGATCTCCAGCGATCGCGATCTTCCGCCATTAGGCGCATGTCCTCCCTGGTAATATCCAAGCGACTCGAACCCAGATTCTCCAGGTAGTCTAGCCACCTGGTTCTAGGCCGACCCCTTGGTCTCTTACCCACCGGCTTGGAAAATAACAACTGCCTAGGAAGACTAGTTTGCGGCATCCGAATCACGTGGCCATACCAGCGCAACTGAGACCTCTCAATGCGGAGAAGTAGCGGCTCAACACCTAAAGATTCCCTTATTGTATTGCTGTACACTCTATCTAGTAGGGTAACACCTGCAACACCTCTCAGAAATCTCATTTCGGCCGCTTGTACCCGCGATCGCACTCTTTCGGTCATTACCCAAGCCTCATGACCATAGGTGAGAATGGGGACAAAGATGGATTTGAAGACGGAGAGCTTAGCTTTGTTACTCAGCTCGCGTTTCGTTACCACGGATCGCCACAGTTCACGTCTGACGCAGCTTGCTGCACCGATCCGAGCATCCAATTCTTTCTCCTGCCGTCCATCACTCGTGAATGCAATCCCGAGATACTTGAATTTCTCCACCTGTCTCAATGAGGCTCCACTAACATGGAGAGCGCACTGAGCAGGCTGTCTTGAAAGGACCAGAACCTCGGTTTTAGCCACACTGATCTTCATCCCAGCTTCTTCACATTTGGCTGCAAGCCGGTCTAGTGCATGCTGAAGGTTCGTGCGAGAAGACCCAAGGAGGACAAGGTCGTCAGCAAAGAGCAACCTCTCCACCAGGCAGTCGCCCACACAAACACGCTCATCGCCTCGGCTGCCCCTGTCTATCCAGTCCATAAAGATAATGAACAAGATGGGCGACAGTACACACCCTTGGCGGAGTCCAACACCCACGGTGAACGGTCTTGACTTAATGCCATTTATCCGGACACACATCTCAGAGCTTTCGTACAGAGACATGATAGCAACCAGTAATTGCCCATCCACTCCATACTCTTGCAACACTTGCCAGAGCTTCTCCCGAGGAACTCTGTCATATGCTTTTTCGAGGTCCACAAAGCAAGCGTAGACCTCTTTTGCATACTCCCAGGATTTCTCAAAGATTTGCCTTAGAGCAAAGATGTGATCCGTCGTGCTTCGGCCAGGTCGGAAACCACACTGCTCCCCTGACAGTTTGGAGTCGACTATTTCCCGACTTCTCTTCTCCAGACACTTAGCGTACACTTTCCCAGGAATGCTGAGCAAGGAGATGCCTCGATAGTTGTTGCAATCTCTCTGGTCTCCCTTTTTGAAGATAGGGATCACAATTCCTGTCTGCCATTGCTTAGGGGCCTGTCCAGATATCCAAGCAACCTGACACACTCGAGTCATCCACAGGATACCATCCTGATTTAAGGCCTTTAACATCTCGGACCGGATTTCATCATCACCTGCAGCTTTGCCAGTCTTCAGGGACTTAATTGCCCATCTGACTTCTGTTTCAGTGACACTACCGTGACTATTCTCCGCTCCAAGGTGCATCTCGTATGTCTCAGTTGTTGTCGTCACCGGATTAAGAAGAGATGCAAAGTATTCCTTCCACATTAGAGGCAATACATTTGTCTAATTGATTTTTCCACTGCATGATGCATTTCTGGAACTGCTGAAATGGAATGCTGTTGAGAGCCTCCTGTGAAGCTGTTTTCAACCTCTTCCAGTGTCAAATCTCTTTCTTTTCAATGTCTTTATCGTAATCAGGAATAAGAAGAAATCAGACTGAGTTAGATCTGGTGAGTAAGGTGGGTGAGGAATAACAGTCTAATACTGAGAGGTCAAAATCTGGTCATGAGAAAGCAGTATGCGTTGGAGGTGTTGTCATGATGATGGTACCACTCACCTGATTTATACAATTCTAGGCATTTTCTTTGCACATTCTCTCTCAATCCTGCTTATCCATTAGGGTTGTGGGAGCAGCAGCTCTATGAAGGATCTCAAGTTCTCGTGCTCATCATCATCATGCGCATGTCCTCAATTGTAATACCCAAACGACTTGAGCCCAGATCCTCCATGCAGTCTAATCATGTGATTCTAGGCCGACCCCTTGGTTTCTTGCCCACTGGCTTGGAGAAAAACAACTGCCTAGGAAGACCAGTTTGCAGCTCCGTATCATGTGCACATACCAATGCAACTGAGGCTTCTTAATGTGCAGAAGTAGTGACTCAACACTTAAAGGCTTCTTTATTGTGCTGCTGCTGTTAGGTGTTGATCAGTCTGTCTTCGATAAACCCCAAACACAAGGTTTCTGTCTTGATGATCCTAGACATCGTTCTTTTTGGTATCTTCATCTCCCATAATAAGATTTTCTGTTTGTGGAGAGGATTTCAATTTTTCTCACGCACTGCTTTAAGGCTGCAAGAGTTCTCAAAGTGCGAGGACGACCGCTCCTCTCCTCGTCATCCACACTTGAGATGCCGTTGTATCTTTTTCTAGTATGATAAACAAATGTCTGCATTAATTTCAGAGGTTTAAGCAGAGTGAAAATTTTCTTTGCTGACTTGTTGCACTTGTGAAGAGCAATTACTGCAACATGATATTCTCCCATGCCCCAATTCCATTGTAACTGTTCAATGTAGTGCATTCCGCAGATGAGCATTTATATAACATCCAGCCACAGAAAGTTCACAAAATTTATAAAAATTAATTCTTGTGTTGCCCATTGCTTTGTAGAGACAGAACTTTTGGCACAACTGTGTACATTCTGGCCTTCTGTGATGATCTTGACACAATAAAAATAGTACTTAGGTTCTAAAATTAAAAATATTTATTTTTGTTATATTAATATGGCTTAAATCTTGTTGAAGGAGTAAATGTTTTTATGAGATGTAAAAAAATTAATTCATAAGCTATTTGTAGATGCCATGCATTTTATATTCAAATTTAATTTATTACAAGTAATTATATCTATACTTCATAATAAATTTATCTGCCTTCATCAAAATGTTGAGAATTTTTCTTTTCTACATATTTCTTTTAAAACTTACTTTTGTAGAGTTGTTAACAGTACAAGAAAAGAGAAGACGAAACAGCGTCCATTGCCTCTGAATACAGTTGAAATGTTAAGAGTGGCAAGTGCTGGTCTTGGAATGGGACCTCATCAAGCAATGCAAGTAGCAGAAAGACTTTATACACAAGGCTATATAAGCTATCCCAGAACAGAAACCACCCATTATCCTGAAAACTTTGATATAATGTAATTTCTTCAAATGAAATTTTATTTTCTAATTACATCTGTTTGTGTGTCATCACAATGGCTGAATTTTATATATGCATATATCTTTCAAAATAGGGGAGTAATGCATCAACAAAAATCTAGTTCTGATTGGGGAGAAATTGTGAGAGATTTGATTTCAAGTGGTATCCATAAGGCCAGGTATGTATAACTATTATGTTTATTACTAATTGTGATTAGTCTGTTCAGTTATAAACACTGTTGTGCACATAGCACTCAGTAATTCAAAGTGTGAGTAATATTAAATTTGTGTTCTGTAATTTTAGAAATGGTCATGATGCTGGAGACCATCCTCCTATAACACCTACAAAACAAGCAAGCCGGGGAGAACTTGAAGGCGATGCTTGGAGATTGTATGACTACATTGCCCGGCACTTCATAGCTACAGTAGAGTATATTTTGTTTATTATTAACGCACGTCTCTTACCACCACTTAGCAAACCGACAGTGTCTTTAATATGTTTAATTATTTGTTATTTTTTACATACAAATAAGTGCTTAAACGGATCTCAAGGGAAGAGGGAAATGCTTCAATTTATAGAGTTCTTCAATTTGATGAAATCCATGACTAGTATCACACTAAGATGAATAAAAAAAAAAAAGGATAAATACTCAGCCTGTATTTATCCACTGCAGGACATAGGCCTCTCTCACCAAGGGGGTGGGGGGGGGAGTATTTGGTCTAATCTCCCACGCTGACCAGACGGGTTGGGAGATACTAAGATGAATAAACGGAAAAAAACAACCACGGTGATACAAAAACAATGTGTTTATTGCCTTACGTGTTTCGACAAATCGTCATCATCAGAGGCAAACAATGTTGCAAAGAAAACTGGAAGACGGTGTCCCTTATATATCCCCTTCCCATCGCGGACCTAATGGAAGACTCATCTGAATCGCCGATCCATGTTAGAGCTCTTCCGGTCGTCTAATCCAACTAAGAAATCCATGAGGCCGTCCTTCTCGAAGGATGTTTGATTGTTGAGGAGGATGTTGTTAGAACGTTTTGCTTTTCTGATCTCAATTTCCTCGTGTATAAGTATTTTGTCTGTATCTTTCCCTCTCCATAGTATATTCGTACAGGCATCGATGTCGACCATTCGGTGTTTTGCTGCGATCAGGTGATCCGCGAATGCTGATCTTCCATCTCGGTTGACCCATGCCCTCCTATGTTCTCGGAATCTTTCGTGAAAGGACCGGGACGTGGATCTGATGTAGATTGCTTTGCAGTCCGGGCACCGCAGCTTGTACACGACTGCTCTCTGGTGTGCGTCGTTTCTTCGATTTATCGAGGTTACAGGGTTCGTACGGGTCATGGAAAACCTGGAAAGTCCTGGAAAATCGAAAAAGAAAATTCAAGACCTGAAAAGTTTTGAAAAAGTGTTTTTTGAACAGATTTAATGTTTTCTTAATAATTATTTATAAATGATGTGAATATATTATCCTTAAAAATATAAAAGATTATGATCTTGGAAAATGTATTGAATTGCCTTGAAAAGTTTTGGAAAAGTCATGGATTTTTATCTTTGATCAAGTGTACGAACCCTGGGTTAAGTAAAATTAAATTTGAGTTTCGAGGTTTAGATGTATAGATGTAATGCTTGTTGACAATCAAACTGTGTAAATGTTTATTATTGTCTATTATTGTGGATGAAGATTCAGTTTATAGTGCAAATTATTTGGTAGAACAATTATTTGGCCAATTGGACTCGAGTACTCTTCTATAGCCATTGAGAACTGCTCATGAATGAAAACCACCAATGAATCAGAATTGCTAATTTCTAATAGGGAAGAGATATAACCAATTCACATTTTATCATTAATTTGAACAGCTGAGGTTGGTTTACAATAAAACCCTCACTGAACATCTTATGATTTATTCTTTAAAGAGATATAAACCAACATCAGTTCAATTGATAAAGGTCGAAAGTGATAAAATTCAATTTCTGAGCGAATTTATTTGGATTAACTTTGATTTATAGAGACTAACTTTCCTCAAAACTAAGTTACAATGTTCTGTTACTTCGAACTATAAAGGTTTTAGCCCCTGAGTGGAAGAGAATAGACTAAAACTTCGAATTAGGGAGGAATTCGATTTTTCGAGATTCTGCTGTATTTCGAGATTTTTTATGTGTTGAAACCATTGATAAACTGTAGAGAGCTCATACAGGCATAATAAGAAGAATTGTTAATTTTTTCTTATTTAAAAAAAAAAAAAAAAAATTAAAAAATCTTATATCCTATTTCATTGTATAGAGAGCTCTTGCTCTTGATTTTAACTATCCAACTTGTGACTATTAACATTTATGATGAATGCTCATAGAGCCCCCTCCCCCATCAAATACTTCGAGTTGCACATACAGGTGGTGGTAGTTTTAATTTCTAAATTTCTTTCAACTGAGAAAATTTTTTTTTTTTTTTAAATTAAAATGCATATTTTTACATGAATGAGGTTAAATAAAACATTTAGATCTAATGTCTTGCTGGTATAATACAGTTTCAACTTAAAATGCAGTTTCAACTTAAAATTAAATTCCTTATGACAGAACATAACCTTGTAGCGTGGGACGCAAATGCCTACCACACGGAATGAAACAGAAATATGTACAGAGATAAAATAAATTTAATCTTAAACAAAATTATTCTATATGTACAACTGATTGGTTCGCGCAGGGCCCTCTTGCAATAAAATTAAAATAAACAACAATTATTCATCTTTTCTAAATAGTTACAAGCAAATCCAATTCCATTCAATTGATTCAATACACAACTATGCATGGCAGTTAAAACTCATAACTCATTAAAAAGTTATATCATTACTATACTAAACAATAGCCATCCTGGGAAGCATTCTCACCACTCCAGTCCTCATAAAGGCGTCGCAACAACAACCATTATTAAATTTAAAAAACAAGCAATAAGTCAGCTAAACAATTATAACATCATAGCTTATTTATTCACTAACACATATGAAACGAGCCCTTGTTACAACGCACTCTAGTGCACTGAACACTTTTGAGATGGGCGCGTGTAGTCCTAATCGGAAAACAAATTTCTACTGACCTAGCAGGTCACAACCCCATTGTAAATTGATTGACTTTTGCTCTCTGTAACATTTTAATTTTGTCTTGTTTTTTAACACTGTATTTGGATGGGTGCCATTAACGAGAGTCCTTTGTTAAAATATTTTCAAGTAAATTGATCAAATTTAAAAACAAAATTAAATTTTGAGCCCTAATGGATTATTATTATTTTATTCATTGCTTTGGTGTTATATTTGATGACAAGTTTAAAGAAAGCACCACACGTATAATATAATCATGCTTCTTTTGCTTGATTTTCTTTTAATTCTAAGATTTGAAATTAATCAGGATTTCTTTAATTTATTTGGCGGGCCCCCCCCCCCCATTAGATCAGTCCAGATTGTACATATTTGCAGACAACTGTTCATTTCACTATCAATGAAGAGAAATTCAGCTGCTCAGGAAAAGCAGTAACGAATCCAGGTTATACAAGTGTTATGCCTTGGCAAGCAATAGCTGATGATGAAAAACTTCCTGAATTTGTAAATGGAACTGCATGTCCCATTTCTGATGTAAGTTTTGTTTTGTTTTTTTTTTGTTTTTTTTAATTCCTCATATTTATTGTTTTTATTTTTAACTTCATGTCCTTGCACCCCCTCTGAGTTGGGGAATTATATTTCGATAATCTGTATTTAAAATAATCCAAAATTGAGAAATTGCTATATGGTTGGAAATTATAATAACAGCCAACGTGTTTTGGTAAACATCATCATGGGCAAAAAAATCATACATAGAGAATAAGAGAAAATAGCAAAACTGCAGAACAGGGAGGTGGTTTAAAGAAAGATTTAATGACATAGAAGGTAACATTTGCCAACCATTTCATCAGATTTGCCCTATAGAAAAAACCATAACCATTGTAAAAACTGTAAAAGACCCTAAGAAAATTCTGATTCAAACATTTGAAAATCAATCCTGCTAAAAATAGAATTCTGAACTACCAGTTACTTTTGATAAAGATCCTTATCACCTCGGACTCAAGTTTGTGAATCCACCAATTGGTGCTTTAATGCAATTTTGGGATCTTGTATTACAATTTTTGGATATTATTATTATTTTATTCCTTGGAAGATTGACCAGTCACTCTGACCATCAGTTTATTATCAGATTATATATATATTATAACCAAAATTCATTTATGTTCTTCAATAGATAAAGAATTGTAAGAAGAATATTCATTTTTGTTAATATATATCTGTAAAATATATTTGCTTTGAAAATGAGAAAAATGTATATTAAAAAGTTTTATACTTATTTTCTTTTCTGGACAAAATGATAGAAAAAGTAGACCCTAAAATATACAAGGTGATTATAATTAAAGTCCCTTTGTAAAAATGCTATAAAAA
>JAHWFO010041404.1:0-10994 GCA_023313115.1 Rhysida immarginata | reverse complement strand
ACCACAGGTATTCATTCATAGGTTTAAATATGGTGGTTTCAATGATCTTATATATGGCAGGGAGGATGCAGGTTGGTCTATAATACTTGAAGTCACTACTATCGCCTGTTTAAAAACTGGGCAGATCAACGCCTTTTTCAAAGATACAGGAAACAGGCCTTTATCCCTGGTTTTTAATACACGTGGTTTAGTGGGTCCACCATGGTTCTTTGGTACTTGCAATGCTGAGATAAAGCATGTTATATATCAAACAATTTGGAGTGACGTCTTATGAAAGAATATAATGTGAAATTTATGGTAGTCGTAATTGTTTTCAATACACATGGTTTAGTGGAACCATTATCGTCCATTGGAACTATCAATGCTTAGATTTGGCATGTTATATATCAAACAACTTGAAGTAACGTCTCATGAATATATATAACGTGAAATTAATGGTAGTCGAAATTGTTTTTAATACACCTGGTTATGTGGGTCCACTATGATTCTTTGGTACTTTCAATGCTGAGATATAACATGTTTTATATCAAACAATTTGGAGTGAAATGTTATAAAATGAACATGACGTGAAATTAATGGTAGTCGTAGTTGTTTAAAGGCACCTGGTTTAGTAGAACAATTATGGTTCATTGGAACTTTCAATGATTAGATTTGGCATGTTATATATCAAACAACTTGGATTGATGTCTCATGAATGTATATAACGTAAAATTAATGATACTCGAAATTGTTTTAAAGGCACCTGGTTTAATGGAACCAATATGGTTCATTGGAACTTTCAATGCTAAGATATGGCATGTTATAAATCAAACAATTTGGAGTGACGTCTCATGAATGTATATAAAGTAACATTAATGATAGTCAAAATTGTAATAAAGGTAACTAGCCTTGGTGGAAGCTAATGGTTTTTTGGAATTTTCAATACTTAGATTTGGCATGTTGTATATCTAACAACTTGGAATGATGTGTCATGAATGATTATATCGTCAAACTATTGATAGTAGAAATAATATCAATAGTACCTGGTTTAGTGGAACCATAATTTTTCATTGAAAATTTCAATGCTTACATTTGATATGTTATATATCGAACAACTTGGAATGATATGTCATGAATAATATAACGCCAAATTATTGATAGATGAAATAGGATCAAAGGCACCTGGTTTAGTGGAACTATCAATGCTATTAAATTATGCTATACTTATATTTAACAACTTTCAATGATGTGTAATTATGAATACAACGTAAAGTTAATGAAAATTCAAATTGGTTTCAAGGTACATGGTTTAATGGTATCATTATTGTCTATTAGAAACTTTCAATGATAACATCGGCCAGTTGAAAAATATGGTTGAACTTTTTATTTTAGCCTTTTGGTACTTGGTTATGTCATTTCTTTATGGTTTATTAATTCTAAACTTTGTTCATGTGTTCATTTTAGCTGTACATTCACATTGAGATGAATCAAAATTTTTTCGTATTTGACCCCGGGCAAATAAAAAAGCTGTCAATTTAAATAGAGAAAATTCATGATCAAAATTCAAAAAAATTTTTTAGAAAAGGTTTCCAATGGATGGCGATTCCAAATACGGCCCTTTAGCGAAATAGAAAACATGAATTCTTTCTAAAAAATTCGAATCTTTCTTCACGTGTTCTTTTATGGATATTAACTCACAGAAATTGCAACATTTCATCAAAAAAGAGCCCGAGCAACGCCGGGTAAAACAGCTAGTCTTCATATATAAAAATTCGGGCTCAGGGTCCGTCTGTAAATGTTCTAAAGACTTTTGAACCACTTATCCGATTGACCTAATATTTGCAACATATATTCCTTAGGTCCAGGGTAAAGTTGATATGTCCCTATAGTAGTAGGGGAAGGGGTAAAAATCATATATCTTGGTTTATGTTTGTTTGTTTACTCAATAGATGGCGCCAGAGTTTATCTTTTCCTTGAAACCGAAACTGGACTAACTGCGCAGAAGCAGGACAGCGGGAAAACTTCTGTTTCCTCCGGATGTGTAGTATTGTTTGCACATTTCAAGGTAGGAAACGCAAGTTTTTTGCTGTCCTGCTTCTGCGCAGATACTCCAGTTTCGGTTTCAATGGAAAGGTCTATATAAAAATTCAGGGTACGTCTGTAAATGTTCTCAAAACTATTGAACCACTTATCCTTTAAAGCTCATACTTGCACCAGTTATTCGTTAGGTTCAGGGTAAGGTTTACATGTGCCGAGTGTCAGGTTGGCCCAAAGGGGAAAGGGTAAAAATGATAATGTTTTACTTGATCTGTGTCTGACATGAGCCTACGATATGCGCGGACCAACAATGGGCGAGGGCAAAAATGCTAACACCAAGTTGAGTTAGTGTAGAAAGCCATTGTTGCTACGACAATCAACAATACGTTAACAATTGAACAATAATCATTGCTTCACCAACCCAACCAGCACCACTTAAAGAGAAAGCCTTTGCGCGGAAACGTCATAAATTGGTACATCATGATACGAAGTCATAGTTTAGAGATTACTAAGGTGGAAATGCGATTAATATGACTTTTTATGATGATGTAACAATGTATGATATTTTCGCGCTCAGGCTTTGAGTAGAGGTGATGTTGACCCAACTCGGTATTTGCATTTTTGATCTCGTCCAATGTATGTCATGTCCTACAATGCAGAGTAAATTTTCTGCAACAATAGGCCATAAAAAATTACTGGATGAAGAAATACAGGATGGGAAAGTCCTTTCTTTAAAGCGTGATTTTTTTTTCACTGGCGCTCTCTGGCCATTAGCGTGGGCATTACTCTCTGTCTAGCAGACAACTTTACTTTTCCTTATTGGCCTCGACGGCTCAGTGGTTGCGTGATCTCCTCTGATTAACACTTCCTAAACAGAAGGCCTGATAACGGAAAAGTCATACATTGTTACATCATCATTAGTCGACCAAATTCAGGGCTTATTATTGGTAGAAATAGGATTAACAATGGTCGATTAATGATGATGTAACAATGTATGGCGTTTCCGTTATCAGGCCTTCTGTCTAGGAGGTGTTGATTAGAGGAGATCACGCAACCACTGAGCCATCGAGGCCAATAAAGGTTTCCAATGGATGGCTATTCCAAATATGGCCCTTTAGCGAAATAGAAAACATGAATTCTTTCTAAAAATTTCTAATCTTTCTTCACGTGTTCTTTTCTGGATATTAACTCACAGAAATTGCAACATTTCATCAAAAAAGAGCCCGAGCAACGCCAGGTAAAACAGCTAGTTATATATGAAACAACTTAGATTGATGTCTCATGAATGAATATAACGTGAAATTAGTGGTAGTCATTAAATTAGTGGTAGTCATTAGACATGAGCTTAAGATATGCGCGGACCAACAATGTATGTGATGTCTTACAATGCACAGCAAAGTTTCTGCAACAATAGGCCAGAAAAATTACTTTGACTCTGGGCATGGATGAAGAAATACAGGATGGGAAACTCCATTGTTTAAAGCGTGATTTTTTTTTCACTGGCATTCTCTGGCCATTTGCGTAGGGATTACTTTCTGTCTAGCAGACGACTTTACTTTTCCTTATTGGCCTCAATGGCTCAGTGGTTGCGTGATCTCCTCTAATCAACACCTCCTAGACAGAAGGCCTGATAACGGAAACGCCATTTATTGTTATTTCATCATTAATCGACCAAATTTAGGGCCTATTATTGGTAGAAATAGGATTAACAATGGTCGATTAATGATGATGTAACAGTGTATGACGTTTCCGTTATCAGGCCTTTTGTCTAGGTGATGTTGCTCTGATTCCCGTAGATGTGGCTTCGATCCCGGCAGAGGACGACGAGGATTTTTTCAGGGGAAAAAATCTATATATATAAAAATGTATGTATGTATGTATGTATGTATGTATGTATGTATGTATGTATGTATGTACACTACTGTTTATAAAAATCGCAACACCCTGATGGAATATCCCAATCTGCATTAAATTTGGAGCATTTCCATATCATGGGTCAGAAAAGAAACCATTAGATTTACAGGTCAATACAATGCGTTTTATTGTCACATTAGTATCGGGTGAAACCACCGTGGGATGCAATTACAGCCTCTAAACGTCGTGGCATTGAGTCAAACAAGCTCTGAATAAGGGCCTGGGGAATGTCCTGCCATGCTCTGTCTACACGGGCATACAGTTCATCCACAGTTGCTGCTGCAGGAGTCTACCGAGCCAATCGATGAGCAACCCTGTCCCACACATGTTCGATGGACGACATGTCTGGTGAACGAGCAGGCCAGGGGAACAAGGGCGTCTGATGTGCTTGGAAAAAGGCGAGGACATTTCTGGCCACATGCGGTCGGGCATTGTCCTGTTGGAATACAGCGCCTGGAAGGTTCTGCAGGAAGGGGATGACTTCGGGTTGCACAACTTCCCTGATGTACCGGTCACGGTTCAGATTGCCATGGATTCTGATCAGACGGGAACGGCCATGGTAACTGATTGCACCCCACACCATCATCCCTGGCGTTTGTCCTGAATGACGCTGCAGGATGCATTCTGGAAGGTCGCGCTTGCCACGATGTCTTATGACTCGTATCCTGCCGTCATGGTGCTGTAAGTTAAACCTTGACTCATCCGAAAACACAACTTGTTGCCATTCAGCTTGCCACTGTTGGTGTTGATGGGCCTATTGCAACCTGAGGCGCCGGTGGTTTTGAGTCAAAGGAATCCGCAACAATGGTACTCGTGCCGTCAATCCTCTGGAAATCAAACGGCGTCGTACAGTGCTAGCAGACATTGTCCTACTGTTGTGCTAACACTGTGGAAGTGGCTGTACGATCTGCTACACACATGCGATAGATGTGTCTGTCATCTCGCGGTGTCGTCGTGCTGGGTCTTCCTGAGCCTGGTCTTCGGTGTGCCCTGTTCTCTTCGCTCCACTGCCTCCATGCACGCATAATTGTCGTTGCATTACGTCCTACACGAGCAGCAATGTCACGATATGACCATCCCGCTTCACGCAGACCAATTATGCGTCCTCTTTCAAAGTCTGTCAGCTGTTGATATGGTACCCTTCGTCGTCGTCGAGGCATGGTGTTCTTTCAAGCAATTACTCTGAAAATCTAATCATTTATACTCTGACCCATTGTATGCAAATATTGCAAATTGCATATGGATTAGAGCATTCCATCAGGGTGTTCCGATTTTTATAAACAGTAGTGTATGTTTGTATGTATGTATAAATACTAGCTGTTTTACCCGGCGTTGCTCGGGCTCTTTTTGGAAGAAATGTTGCATTTTCTGTGACTTAATATCCAGAAAAAGAACACGTGAAGTAAGATTAGAATTTTTTAGAAAGAATTCATGTTTTATGTTTTGCTAAAGGGCCTATTTGGTAACGCCATCCGTTGGGAACTTTTTCAAAGAAATCTTTTTGAAATTTGAACATGAATTCTTGCTATTTAAATTGAAAGCTTTTTTCGTGGGCTCGGGGTCAAATTCGAAAAAATTTTGATTCATCTGAATGTGAATGTATTAAAATGAACACATGAACAAACTTTCATGAATGAATATAACGTCAAATTAATGGTAGTCGAAATTGTTTTTAATACACATGGTTTAGTGAGTCCATTATGGTTCTTTGGTACTTTTAATGCTGAGATATAGCATGTTATATATCAAACAATTTGGAGTGAAGTCTTATGAATGAATATAACGTGAAGTTAATGGTAGTCGTAATTATTTTCAATACACCTGGTTTCGTGGAACCTTTATGGTTCATTAGAACTTTGAATGTTAATATATAGAATGTTATATATCAAACAATTTGGAGTGACGTCTCCTCAATGTATATAACATAACATTAATGATACTCGAAATTGTTTTAAATATATCTGGTTTAGTGGAACCACTATGGTTCTTTGGTACTTTCAATCTGAGATATGGCATGTTATATATCAAACAACTTGGACTGACGTCTAATGTATGTATATAATGTAAAATAATGATAGACGAAATTATTATAAAGGCACCTGGTTTAGTAGAACCATTATGGTTCATTGGAACTTTCAATGCTTAGATTTGGCATGTTATATATCAAACAACTTGGACTGATATCTCATGAATGTATATAACGTAAATACGTTAAACGTAAAATTAATGGTAGTCGAAATTGTTTTTAATACACATGGTTTAGTGAGTCCATTATGGTTCTTTGGTACTTTTAATGCTGAGATATAGTACGTTATATATCAAACAATTTGGAGTGAAGTCTTATGAATGAAGATAACGTGAAATTAACGGTAGTCGTAATTGTTTTAAAGGCACCTGGTTTAGTGGAACCATTATGGTTCTTTAGTACTTTCAATGTTTAAATATAGCGTGTTATATGTCAAACAATTTGGAGTGACGTCTCATAAATGTATATAACGTAACATTAATGATAGTCAAAATTGTAATAAAAACACATGGCTTTGGTGAAACCATTATTGTTCATTGGAACTTTCAGTACTTAGATTTGGCTGGTTGTATATCTAACAACTTGGATTGTTGTGTCATGAATGTATATAACCTAAAATTAATGATAATCGAAATTGTTTTAAAAGCACCTGGTTTAGTGGAACAGTTATGGTTCTTTGGAACTTTCAATGCTAAGTTATGGAGTGGCGTCTCATGAATGTATTTAACGTAAAAATAATGATAGTCGGAACTGTTTTAAAGGCAGTTTAGTGGAAGCATTAAAATTCATTAGAACTTTCAATGTTAAGATATTGTATATCAGACAACATGGAATGAATACAACGTCAAATTAATGATAGTGGAAATTGTTTCAAAGGCACCTGGTTTAGTGGAACCATTATGATACATTGGAACTTTTTTAGCTATTAAAATATGCTATACTTATAGTTAACAACTTTCAATGATGTGTAATTATGAATACAACATAAAGGTAATGATAATTCAAATTAGTTCCAAGGTACGTGGTTTAATAGTATGATTATGGTCTATTAGAAACTTTTCAATATTAACATAGGCCAGTTGAAAAATATTGTTGAATTGTTTAGTTTAGCCTTTCGGTACTTGATTATGTCATTCCATTATGGTTTATTAATTCTAAACTTTGTTCATGTGTTCATTTTAGCCGTACATTCACATTCAGATGAATCAAAATATTTTCGAATTTGACCCCGAGCCTGCGAAAAAGCTTTCAATTTAAATAGAAAAAAGTCATGTTCAAAATTCAAGAAGATTTCTTTGAAATCGTTCCCAATGGATGGCGTCTTCAAACACGGCCCTTTAGCAAAATATAAAACTTGAATTCTTTCTAAAAAATTCTAATTTTTCTTCATGTTTCTTTTTCTGGATATTAACTCACAAAAATTGCAACATTTCATCAAAAAAGAGCCCGAGCAACGCCGGGTAAACAGGTAGTATACATACATACATATATATATAGATTTTTGCCCTGAAAAAATCCTCGTCGTCCTTGGCAGGGAACGAAGTCACATCTACGGGAATCAGAGCAACACCACCTAGATAGATCGCCTGATAACGGAAACATCATACACTGTTACATCATCATTAATCGACCATTGTTAATCCTATTTCTACCAATAATAAGCCCTAAATTTGGTCGACTAATGTTGATGTAACAATGTATGGCGTTTCTGTTATCAGGCCTTCTGTCAGGGAGGTGTTGATCAGAGGAGATCACGCAACCACTGAGCCATCGAGGCCAATAAGGAAAAGTAAAGTCGTCTGCTATAGAGTCCCTGTAAGTAAAACGAGTAATGACACTCCATTCTTTCCTATGGAAAGCGATATCAGCCAATTAAAGCCGTTTATTAAATCACGTGACAACGCACAAAATGGATGCTTTCGGTATTTACAGGTTTTCACGAACGTCGTAAAGAATGAATTTTTATGATCTTGAAACGGTAAAAACTGTGATATTAAAAATATCAGATTTCCCACATCATTTATCACTTTACAAGTTCTTATTTTTAGATAAATTGAATTTTTAAAATAAATTTGTAATAAAATATTTAACAAGCCGGCTTGATGGCCAAGAGCGTTAAGGCGCGGGTTCGAATCCAGCCGAGGGCAAGGATGTTTTTGTTTTTCCCTTTTCATTATCATCCTTTCATCATTTTCATCCATACTCTGGAACTAACAATTCCAATTTCAAATTTAATCAGGTATATACAAATTCTTCCCCTTCAAATTTCAATTAACAGTGTTTTAAATTACGTGCTCTCTAGACAGCCAAATAATTCGAAGAAAATATTTAACAGAAGTGCAAATTTAAAAATTTGTAATAGCTATTGCTTTCAGAAATTAAATAAATACAGCCTAAGCATTTGTATGGAATTATTGATTATGTAACTGAGCAAAGTGATGTTCAAAAAAGAGCAGTTTTTCTAATGGAATTTTTCGGAGAAAATCCATCTCACACTTAAATAAAATATTTTTTAACAATTTTCATTTGGTAATGAATTTCCATACATCTTTAGAAACAGAATTATTTTCCCTCGTAATTACAAAAATTCAATCAAACTTGCAGTTTTTCCCATAGGATAACATTATACATGGCTGCCATATACACACAAAATGGCGGCGTGTCATTACTCGTTTTACTTACAGGAACTCTAGTCTGCTAGACAGAGAGCGCCGGTGAAAAAAAAATCACGTTTTAAACAATGGAGTTTCCCATCCTGTATTTCTTCATTCATGACCATAGCCAAAGTATTATTTATGGCCTATTGCTGCAGAAACTTTGCTGTGCATTGTAGGACATCACATACATTGTTGGTCCGCGCATATCTTAGGCTCATGTCAGACAGCCAAATTTTACCTTTCACCCAATGGGGAAACCTGACACTCGGCACATTTACACCTTACCCTGAATCTAAAAAACAGATGGTGCATGTATGAGCTCAAAAGGATAAATGGTTCAAGAGTTTTAAGGACATTTACAGGCGGATCCTGAAGTTTTTATAGACCTTTCCGTTGAAACCGAAACTGGAGTAACTGCGCAGCAGCCGAACAGCAAAAATTTTGCGTTTCTTGCCTTGAAATGTGCATAAACTACTACACATCCGTAGGAAAACGTACGATTTTTTTTGCTATCCTGCTTTTGCACAGTTATTCCAGTTTCGGTTTCAAGGAAAAGTTAAGCATCTTTTCCTGGACCAATCTCTTGAGTAACCAAACAAACATAAACCAAGATATATGATTTTTACCCCTTCCTCCTTACTTTAGGGACATGTAAACCTTACTCTGGACCTAAGCAATATATGTTGCGAATATGAGCTCAATCGGATAAGTGGTTCAAAGGTTTTTAGAACATTTACAGACACACCCTGAGCCTGAATTTTTATATATGAAGACTAGCTGTTTTACCCGGCGTTGCTCGGGCTCTTTTTTGATGAAATGTTGCAATTTCTGTGAGTTAATATCCAGAAAAGAACACGTGAAGAAAGATTAGAATTTTTTAGAAAGAATTCATGTTTTCTATCTCGCTAAAGGGCCGTATTTGGAATCGCCATCCATTGGATACCTTTTCTAAAAAATCTTTTTGAATTTTGATCATGAATTTTCTCTATTTAAATTGAAAGCTTTTTTATTTGCCCGGGGTCAAATACGCAAAAATTTTGATTCATCTTAATGTGAATGTACAGCTAAAATGACCACATGAACAAAGTTTAGAATTATTAAACCATAAAGAAATGACAAAACCAAGTTCCAAAAGGCTAAAATAAAAAATTCAACCATATTTTTCAACTGGCCTATGTTATCATTGAAAGTTTCTAATAGACAATAATGATACCATTAAACCATGTACCTTGAAACCAATTTGAATTATCATTAACTTTACGTTGTATTCATAATTACACATCATTGAAAGTTGTTAAATATAAGTATAGCATAATTGAAAAGCATTGATAGTTCCACTAAACCAGGTACTATTGATATTATTTCGACTATCAATAGTTTGACGATATAATCATTCATGACACTTCATTCCAAGTTGTTAGATATATAACATGCCAAATCTAAGTATTGAAAATTCTAATGAACCATTAGGTTCCACCAAGGCCAGCTACCTTTATTACAATTGTGACTATCATTAATGTTACTTTATATATTCATGAGACGTCACTCCAAATTGTTTGATATATAACATGCCAAATCTAATCACTGAAAGTTCCAATGAACCATAATTGTTCTACTAAACCAGGTGCCTTTAAACAACTACGACTACCATTAATTTCATGTCATATTCATTCTATAACATTTTTCTCTAAAATTGTTTGATATATAACATGCTATATCTCAGCATTGAAAGTACCAAAGAATCATAGTGGACCCACATAACCAGATGTATTAAAAACAACTTCGACTACCATTAATTTCACGTTTTATATATTCATGAGACGTTACTCCAAGTTGTTTGATATATAACATGCCAAATCTAAGCATTGACAGTTCCAATGGATGATAATGGTTCCACTAAACCAGGTGTATTGAAAAGAATTACTACTATCATAAATTTCAAATTATATTCTTTCATAAGGCGTCACTCCAAATTGTTTTATATATAACATGCTTTATCTCAGCATTGCAAGTACCAAAGAACCATGATGGACCCACTAAACCAGGTGTATCAAAAACCAGGGATAAAGGCCTGTTTCCTGTATCTTTGAAAAAGGCGTTGATCTGCCCAGTTTTTAAACAGGCGATAGTAGTGACTTCAAGTATTATAGACCAACCTGCATCCTCCCTGCCATATATAAGATCATTGAAACCACCATATTTAAACCTATGAATGAATACCTGTGGTAAAAATTACCGGACTTATTTGTTGTGATGGAAGCGGTTGAGGCGATGGACCAGCATAAAACTTCTATTGTAGTCATGGTGGATATTGCTATTGTAATTGTTTTAAAAGCACCTGGTTTAGTAGAACTATTATGGTTCATTGGAAATTTGAATTT
>JAHWFO010041402.1:0-12905 GCA_023313115.1 Rhysida immarginata | reverse complement strand
ACTTCCGGTTCCGGCCTGAAATATTTCAGTAACAACTTCCGGTTCCAATCGAGTAGTCGTGGAGCCGGTTGTTAAACATTTGCCAGCACAGTACTGGTTTAGAGCCACTCATCACAACAAATATTCGCTATATACTGAGCAGGGCGAAAAACATTCTTCAGATAGGGGGAAGTCGATGACATCATACGAGCGAAAGGAGTTTCCAGTCCTGTAGTCATTAGCGCTAAAGCCTCATTCATTCAACGGAGGTCAATCTGAGATCAACTCGAAAAAAGTTCTCGAGAAAAATGTATCAGCCTTGCAGTCTTTATGATCCCTTTCTTGTCAATTAAATAGTTTCCCAAAACAGAGTAACATGGAATTCTGTGGGAGCGCGCGCAATGTCAACGGCAACCATAAAGATTCAACCAGACCCATTTTCAAGGCAACTCAAGTATTGCTCACTCGAATAGAATCAATAGGATATAGAAGGGGAGGGGGGCGCACTAGTGATGATTCCGTTGCTCTGAACTAAAATTATAAAAAAATTATAAAAAATTAACACCTGTTAAAGCTTGCACTATATACAGGGTGTTTCAAAATTATGTACAATAAATTTAGTGACATATTCTTCAGGTCAAAAGAAGACGAAAATGTTCTATAGCACTTTGTCTGGAAACGATTTATTTACGTGTTACAGCCAACTAAACCCGTGGCTCCAAATTACAGGAATTGTTCAAAGTGCCCGCCACCAGCTCGCACGCACGCTTCGGCTCGTTGCATGAACGACCGTCTGATGTCATGGAAGAGTTCGTCGCCAGCATTACGAGCGGTTTGGCATGCATTTTCAATTCGTTCGCAGATCCATAATGTTAGGAACTTCTGTGCTGTAGACGATCGTTTTCACATGACCCCACAGAAAAAAGTCCAAGAGATTAAGGTCGGGTGATCTTGCAGGCCAGGCTACCGGTCCACCTCGACCTATCCACCGATTCGTGTATGCAGCATTAAGGTGTGTTCGCACAACATGGCTGAAATGTGCTGGAGCGCCATCATGCATGAACCACATGTTAGATCTTATCAAAAGAGGAACATCTTCCAGTAATTCTGGCAATGCATTCTGCAGAACAAAAGATACGTTCGCCCAGTCAATCGTGGCGGCAACACATAAGGGCCAATTAAGTTATTTCCGACAATTCCACACCAAATGTTCACGGAGAAACGCTCTTGATGCGCTCGAGCTCTGGTAACATGCGGGTTAGCATCTGCCCAATGGTGCTGGTTGTGAGAATTTACGATTCCTGTCTGGGTGAAGGTTGATTCGTCCGTGAAAAGTATCTGGCTGAGACAACTAGGGTCTGCAGCATGACGACGTTGTATCCATTGACAAAATCGTTGTCGGTGTGGATAGTCCGTTGGGTTCAGTGCCTGAACCAGATGCAGGTGGTATGGATGCAAAAGCTGACGGTGAAGAATGCACCAAACAGATGAGTGCGGAATGTGTACCATGGAAGAAATACGACGGGTGCTTGTCTGTGGTTCATCATGTATGATGTCAATTATCACATCCTCCTCATCCGGAGAATGTGCTACAGGCCGCCCTTGTCCTGTTTGACGGCCAAAGGAACCACGCTCCCTCAAATGTCTGTCGACAGATACAAATGTTCGGTTATTTGGCAAACGTCTATTCGGAAAGCGTTCTTGGTAGAGTCTTCTTGCTTCCACAGCATTTCCGTCCGCAAGACCATACATTAGGTGCATGTCAGTGTATTCTGCACTGAAATACGTGTATATGACTTTGTTTTACGTAAATCGTAATGCGTATGTGAAAGCACGCACACGTTCTGAAATTGATATTCCTAGTGGATGTACAGTAGTGAAACTACAGTAATGGAAACAACCGTACACAACTAATGGAACAACCCTAAAGTAGGTTTAAATGGAACAAACCACTCAACCTAGTGTTGGGTCGAAACGCTGGAACTGCTAAAATATCGTCCGCTAACTACCGTGCTTCCCTACTGTATCATATTGGATTACTCGCAAACAAATCGTTTCCAGACAAAGTGCTATAGAACATTTTCGTCTTCTTTTGACCTGAAGAATATGTCACTAAATTTATTGTACATAATTTTGAAACACCCTGTATATAGACTAACAACTGCCGTGTTATTTTTCTGTGGATTTTTTCAGACTAGTTTTGCTGTAAACATCTTTTTTTAAAATCTCTCATAAAAATGTCAATTTACATAGAGCTGATTATTAGTGAAATCGAAACACGACCTACTTTTTATTGATTTTAAGTTAAAAAGACTACTCAGATAAAAATCTTAGACAAATTATGAACAGAAATATGCAAACAGTTTATTCAGGAATTGGAATAAGATAGGCTATATATAATTTTTTTATGTTTTATATTTTTCAACTACAGGAAATTCGTTTCGCGTATTTTTTTCCCTTAAACGATGTAGGCATGTGTTTGTATATGTGGTAAGGAAAAAGTATAGTAGTCTCATTGAGGTTGTATATACTTCTATTTTCATGCTCGAAGTGTATATATCAGTTCGTTAGAGAGGGGGTGGGGGTCTGGTGGGCGCAGCCCCTCAGTCTTTAAAAAATAAATTCACTTTCCTTGGTCGCATGATCAGTCATCGCACGATGTGCAGAAGTGAATATTAACCAATATTTATTATGAGATATATTTATGGGCACCGGTTCATCCCGATCGTAAGAGAAATTGACACGGGTGTGAGAAACATATACAGGTGGAGAGCGAAATCATTAAAACCAAGTAAACATATAAGAGAATGTTATAAACACATCATTAATATATAAACTGACGAGTCTAATTGTTAATCTTGTAAATCTTGTAACTTTTACTTGAACATTTGAAACCGACAATTATATTAACCAAATAATGAAAAATAAACTAAAATTCAAGTTTGTTGCAAATTTGAACCCGAATAAGCAACAAGGAACATTTCAATGTAAGAGGATCTCATTTTTTTATTTGGATTTTCCAAAGTTAAGGATAGAAAATGATCGAATAAGAAAAATAATGATGAGTTATTCTATGTTAGATAACCAAGACGATTCTCCAGTGTGACGTCATGCCCTAGCGGTGAATCGAGGTGTAGCTCAAACTACGTGAGTTTTGAAAACTGATGCTTGAAAAATTATATTTAAAAAACTAGTTAAGTTATAAAAATTTTACAAGTCGAATTAGAGTTAGTTCATGGTCCTTTATGTTATAAAAAAATAAAATTGATAGGTTATTTTTCGTGTCAGTTGCCCTTTAATGCACAATAAATGTTAGCTTTCAAGCAACACAGTTTTTACTTTTATTTCTTTTATAGGAAGTAAAAAAAAACACAATTACCTAAACTTTTGAGACAGACCTTAGATCACTAAAGAATTTGGAGACGCTTGAGAACTCTTTAGCACTAGGACTTTCGGCGGCAGTTGAAATAGGTGGACCACAATGGGAAAGCTGCTACACGAAAGCCCAAGACGATCATACATTACCAGAATGTCCGGCGAACGCTACACGCTTCACTGTATTTTGCCAACTTTCAAATTTGGTGGCGACTTCGTTATGGGGAATTCTGCACTGCCTACACTGTGGGCAAGGCATGAGTCCATTTGTTTATCAACATGACAATGTTTCCATCCATAAATCAAGGTCTGTAACTAGTGGATGGCATAACCGTGAAAGAATTTGAATGGCCTTCACAGAGTCCTGACATCAACCACTTGTAGAATGAGTTAGAAAGCCGACTTCGTGACCGACCACTTCGTTTAATATCATCAGTGTCTGAGGTGGCAACTATTCTACGTGAGGAGTGGCACAATATTCTAGCTGTAGCCTTCTAGAAACTTATGAAAAGCATTCGTAGATGAGTGGAGGCTCTGATATCTGCAAGAGTCCCAATTTTCTACTAGATTTGTATAATTTCGTTTAAATGTTTAGTTTATCAAGTGTCCTAATTTTTTTAAGAGAGTGTATATTGCAATTTAAGATTGCTATAAAAGTATGGCACTTTATATCTTCAACAGTTGTATTTAATTATTTAAGAATTTCTAAGTTTGCAAGTATAGAAAATATAAAGTTATACGTTTATAAATATACAATTAAAGAACGTGAAGAATTTCATGGAATTTCATAAGAGGTTCATTTTAAAGATAAAAATAATAAATGCTATCTGCAATCATAAAATTAAACGTACTGCTTAATCTTAATTTTATGAAGTTAATTGCTAAAAGCTCATTCAGACCTAGTTACGAAGACTGACATCTCCACAATGAAAGTGATTTACATCGGATCATAAAACACTTTAGGTAATCCCTTTCTTAATAGCGAGAATACAGTGAATCGTTTTCAGTTTTTCCAACTGTTTTATTTCCCTTTGTAAATTATTATGATTCGAAATTGTGCGACGAGGAGGGAAAAATTGCTTAAATAAAAATTGTTTCGTGCTTAAATTTTCTATTTATTAATAATTTCAAAATGAACTAACCACTGCTTGGAATTTTGTTTACGCAATAAAAGAGGAATGTAAAAAATTTGATGAAATAAATTTAGCCGCTAAAAAACTCCAAACACATCGCTCTTCATCCACGCAATCTTCTTCGTAATATAATTCATTGTGCGAAAATGTTTTCGTGTGAGATAAGCTCGCGCTTGTTATTTGCGTAACATTCCCGGAGGTCAATAGGGCAGGAATCCGTCGATGCAAAGGGCGTAAAAGCTAATAATGATAACGACCACTTTTGCGGAAGTTCCTAAACATTGCTGCTGTCGAAGCCATCGGAGGCTCGAGTTTCCACCGATGGAATAGACATGAAACACCCGAAAGAACCGCACAGAAGATAAGGTTTCAAAACCTAGACGCCACCACCACCACACCTTCCACCAGACACGGAGTAACACGGATGTTGAATATTGCACATGATGGCGCGCAAACATACATGCAATATTAACCTTCCCTCCTTCGCGCCTCCGTCTGCCGATGATGCCGGAAGTTTTTCGAGACTGGAATGGGCAACAAGGCAAGGGCTTCCCAAGGACGACGGCTGAGAAGTTTCGACGATCTTCCTTCCCAGCGCCAACCGTAAAATAAAGCAATACGGCGGCAGTTGCCCAGCGCGAAGACTCCCTTTGCTCTAATAACCAACCATTTTCTCCTCATAAACGTTTTCTTGAATTTATTTCATTCTGGACGGCAAAAATAATTCTAGTAGACTGTAATCTACCAATCATCACCTAAAGAGCATAAAATTAGGCGAAAAGGCAATTTTTTTTGCTGCAACCCGTTTGAACTTCTCGGCCCATTGTAATTTTCTTGTCGTTATGAGGAAGAGAATCTCGTCCATTATTACATTCATGATTACGATTAAAGAAACATAAATAACTCAGATCCTGGAGCTCAACCAGAATTAAATGACCTGGAATAAGGCTGTTATATTTTTGCGAAGATTTAAAGTCTTTTTTTCATTCCTTTATATCAAGAATGAAAAGAAAAAAAATCAAGCCCTGACAACATTTTTATTATCTTTGATCATTTCACTAAACACTTTCCAGTTTTATTATACAAAAGTGAAATTTAAATTCAATTTTGTTTTTCGAAATACAATGAAGCCGATTGTTTATGATGCCAGTGACAGATAATAAACAACCTTAACTATTAGGCAACAATATCCATACCAATTTCAAGCTCGACCTCATCGGCTGCCTCATTAAATTATAGACTGGCAGACCATCGAACAGGCTCCTAGTCGCTAATAAAGTTTGCTTACGAGAAAAAATAATTTACCGACCTTTGTTGTTATGAAAATTAAGTAAACCACGGAGATTAACGAAAGTAATTATAAGCCTCAAGCAGGAAACAACTTTTCTGCATAGAAAAGAAGGAAAAACGCTATCAAACTGAACGCAAGCCATTGTTCTTAAAGGAAAGGAAGCGACACCCACATTGCCGTTGGCTAAAAAAATAAAAAAAAAAATACAGAGAAGCTCAAATAAGTCTCGTAAAAGCATACATAATGAATCAGGAAATACTTCATATTAAATAATTCATTAGAAAGAATTGTTTCTATTGAGTTTAATCTCCAATACCACTCATTTCATTACATTCTATTGCAAGCCATGATTGTTCGAAATTTTCCGGAATAGAGACTGTAACTCGATTCTCCTCCCCTCGTCAGTTTCTCATTTTCTCACTTCGCCGTCGTCAAGAGGAAGTGTTGATAAGGAGGCCTCTCGGTCAAGGCCCCACGTCCAAATAATCAGTCGATTCCACGCACCATTACAGACAGAGTGAAACATTGCCTTTAAATGGGAGTATTAAACCACACACATTGGCAGGAAGAGAGTTAATTGCGATAAAATGGCTGGGGTTAAAGGGGGCTAATAGGGCCCGAGAAAGTCAAACGAAACAACCGAACCCACAGTCTGACTCGTTGAGATCCTGTAATGTAGCATTTTTGCGGAAGTTCCTTGACGAAATCAAGGACGGTGGAGACGGAGCAGACGCGGAAGCGACATCACGTGACGTACATTACTGACTCGCATGCCTTTAACTGCAGGAACAGCCGGCCCTCTAATAATAATCACACTTTCCTCATCAACATCACATGAAATGCCATGTTGATGAGGAAGCTAAAGGATTAAACGAAAAAAAAATTCCCAGCATTATATTATAATGAAAATTTATAGCTTAAGAGAATGAACCTGAATTAATGATAATGGAATGTCTTTTTTTACATTAAAGAAAACAAATTCAAGTTGTAGCTAACGCTCTTTTTAATGATTTGGTATTTAATTAAAATATTCATATGATTAAAAAATCTCTTTTTTTCGGAGAAACAAGTTTCAAAAGTAAAGTAACCATTCGTCCCAATTTTCGGGGACATTCCCTAAAACGAGACTTCATGTTCTCCAAGAAAAGTCGTCAAAGCAGCCTAGATTTAAACCTGCATGACCTTAAACACAGAACATGTACAATAATTTATAAATAATAGATTCCGTACTTGTACACAATAATAGATGATACATGATCTGTACATGATCTGTACGGAGGTACATATTCTGTATTCTCCTCGCCTAGATTATCGTTAAAACAACCAATTTTCACAAGTGACATAATGATGTATATGTATAATTGTTAGTTACCAAGAACATCCGCTGAATGGAGCTATTATAACGTAATTCTAGCACCAATTTAAACGAATGCTGTCCTTTTGTGGTCACAATATTCTTTGTACAAAATCTAATGATGGCACGTCGTTTGTGGATATAGTAAAAAATGGAGGTTCAGAGCTTTGTGAAATGTATAACATAGATTGGCCTCGGTGGCTCAGCGGTTGCGTGATCGCCTCTGATGCCCGAGTACGCGGGTTCGATCCCGGCCGAGGACGACGAGGATTTTTCAGGGGGAAATCCTGAGATCACGCACTTCCTTCGGAATGGAAGTAAAGCCGTTGGTCCCGTGTAGTCGTTTGCCGGCTGCACGCTAAAGAACCCTTGCGAGGCAAAATTTGCGGCCCCTATAACGCAGTCCTGAAATGACCATAGCCGTTGAAAAGGACGTTAATACCAAACAAAACCAATCATCCAACATAGTAAAATCAATTGAGAATAAAACAACGATTTAGAATTTTGATTCTAAATATAGGTGTAACTTTGAATTAATAACTGAACTTTAGAACAAATGTTATATTCTAAAAATTAATTATTATAAACTGTAAAGCGTGAGCATCATAATTTAGATATCAGTTTTTCGTTGCGTAGAAGGCCAGATTTTTTTTTTAATTCAAAGATACAACGAATTCAGTAAATATGTCTATTATTGAGGTAAATTTATAAAAAACCAAAAAAAGCACAAAAATAAATTGAAGCGGTGGAATGGTTCATTCCCACAGGCCTCTTATTTTGATGCACTATATAGCCAAAAGTATCCCGACACCCCGAGTTATAGAAACGGAGACTACTGAGGCACATATTAATAGGATGTCGATCCAATCTTTATATCAGTCACATAGGCCCGCCACTTCGTCCTGCTGCACATTCACTTCGTTTCCATTTTTTAATTATGTCAATTGCAGTTGATTTCGGCACCTGCAGCAAGACGGAAATTTCATAAACCGATTTTCTACAACGGTAGCATCCGATGATCATGCCACGTTGAAGTCACTGAGCTCTGTCGACAGAATTATTATCGGTTTAACGCACATATTTGAGCTCCCAATCCTCCCCAGCGCTTTTTCATCATTCGATGACGTAATGGGCTGCGTTACTTCTTCGGAGGGGTGTCCGGATACTTTCAGCCCTGTAATGCACAACTTAACATTTCTTGCATATAGACTGCTTAATAGAATTAGGGGAACACTTCCGATAAAATGTTTCATAGTTTTATGATTAAATTAGACGTGGTCTATTGAAAATCACTGGCTGGCCGGCTCGGTGGCCGAGAGCGTTGAGGCGCAAGTCTTGCCGCTCTCGTAACCAGCGAGTTGCGGGTTCGAATCCCGCCATGGGCATGGATGTTTGTGTTTGTCTATTTTCACCATCATTGTTTCATCTCAATCAGCTAGTCTCCTGGAAGGGGGAGATGCGAGCTGGGAAAAAAAAAAAAAAAAAAAAATCACTGGCTGTTTTTTCGAGTTTCTCTTTTCTCCGTGAGTTTAAAGTGAAAATGCCAGAGACCCCTTCAAAACAGAATGGTCATAACCATATGACACAGGCCACATGGTCTTCAAAGAGCATTAATTTGCATGTTAAAGCTCTGATACAGTATTCGGACGTTTAATTGAGAAAAAAATGAGACATCTCAGGCTGGAGGAAGTTGCAAGAGCTGTTCCGTCGTCAGACAGTATCAAGTGTCACCTTCAGTGATCCATCGTACATGGAATCGTTTCCAACAGACTGGTCGTTATTCGCGAAGGGCTGGACAAGGACACAGACGCATAACGACAAGAATGCAGGACCGATACCTTCAAACTTCTGCTCTTCGCCGGCGATCAACTGCTAGAGACTTGCAAAACTAGGGTGCCTAGATAATTACGGAGTAGGGTGGTGACAACCTATACCGTAAGCTTAAAGCGTGAGCTTTCATTTTGAATCCATGGTCGAAAGTGCCAACTGAGTTACTATGTTAAATTCGTCGTCATTTTAAAGAAGTTTACTGGTGTCTGATGTTATGCAGCATTAAATTAGGCCTTTAGTTGTATGTACAATCACTTGTTCGTTTTTATTATAGAAAAAGATAACTAAATTTACCTTTAAGAAAATGCAAATCCAAGAATAAAACGTATAAAATAAAAAATATATTTAAAAAAAACTTTTTAAAAGCACACATTTTTACTTCATTAAGTGCACTAAAAATAAAAATTTTTGGTACCTTTTATTTAGGAATCCATAAATTGAAAAAAAAGGTAAAAGTGTGGCAGCGCATTGATTTTTTATGTTGTGACGATATTAAATGTAAGTCACCACAAAATCAGACGAAGTAGTCTGAATCTGTGTATTTAAATTCCATTCCCATTGATCAAGTAACTAATGGAGAAGCACTATATAATCCTAATAAGAATAAATATTTTTTGTCCCTTTTTTCCCGCCCTCTTGCCGTTCCGTTCTTGTGTTGCCATAGAAACATCGAGAGAAGAGAAAATCTAACTTTGGAATCTCGGCCCCCCCCCCCCCCCCACACTGTAACTGCTCAAATTTTGAATTACTTAAATTTGATTGGTCAGAGATTCTTTCCTTCGAAAAGAAAGGGAAAGTACGGAAGAAGAGAAATGGCATCGGGAATGAACTAATGCAGCTAATCACTAGTGCTGATGCATCGAACTCCGCTATCATAGAACGGTGCGTGGTGTGAATAGAACGGTGCAGTTTATCAATAAGTAGATCGTTACCTATGAGTGACGATGACTGACATTTGCATGATAGACATTGTGAACGGTATTACACATTCACATTTAGATTCAGATTTGTGCATAATCGGAACTAATGTTCCCTAACATATCGCAGGCTGGCGATAGTCAATTGGACAAGGTGCGGAAAGCTTAAGAGACTGGATGCAACCTCTGTGACCAGGTATTGGCGGAAGTGAACTTCATTGGACTTCAGCGGGAATGCTGTGGCAACGAAGGGGTATCGATAAGGTACAACGATAAGTTACACACCGGAGCAAGAGCATCGTCAGCTGAACCACTTATGGCTAGCGCCAGCTAGCAAGGAGCAACGATACAGCATCAACTTTAAGTGCATCGTTGAAAAAGAATGACCCTAAAGTGTGAGTGAACGGCTCATCGAATGTGCAAATAAAGATAAGTACTTATGGGTGTGCGTTAAATTAATAAATGCATCAGTAAAAACGCTGAGATCTCATTGATGAAGTGTGTTACTGCGCAGAACATATTTATTTTTTAAGTAATATGTCGTACAATGCGAGGAAAGAATCTCTTAGAAAATTATGTTAAATGTTAAGTAATGCCAAGCGCTCGTTCATAAACTATTTTATATATGAATGCTGATATTCCCTATTACTAACAAACTAATCCCTACCTCATATTTTGTATCTAGATCCAAAGTTTAAACTGAATAAAGAATTCACTTGTTTATTAAAAGCGGTGTCTCTCCTGGGTTTTATCTGATTAAGCGCATGTTAGCTATAAGAGGAATTGGTGGGCACTCTGGAAACAAGTCATTTGTCAGAATAGAGATTGGTGTTTAATTAAAGAATTTGTGCGGAACACAACACGTTTTAACTAGCCATAATTTTCTCCTTGCAACACTTGCAGGAAAACGAAGAAGCCTTCCACCGTTTTCGGAGCGATTGCTGTATTCGGGAACGCAGCAACCAGGCATTGTCTGCTCCTTAAAATTCGATGTTAATAATCTATTTTAAAAGGTCAAGTGATTAAAGCTTCAATTACAGACAGAAAACAGACCAGTAAACTAAACAAATAAAGAAAATTCTATCATTACCAAGCGAGACTCTAAATATCTTACGAGTATTTGTGCAAAAAACATGTGTTCTCCTATGCGAGACTGAGTACTTCCGGATTCAAAATGGCGGCCGCAACCGACAAAATGGCGAGTTGTCACCACCCTACTCCGCACTTATCCAGGCACCCCAGGGGCGGATTTAGGGGGGGTATCCAAGGGGTCCGGACCCCATACTTCAAAAAAGTAAAGGGCCCACTTCGCTGAAGTTGTATTACATTTATTTCACATTAAAATATGCATCTGAATATACGAGTAGTAGCCTTCTTAAAAATCATTTGCTTCATGGTAAAAACAATGGAAAATACACATCCAAAACAATTCAAGAAGAAATAATTAGAATTATTGGAGAATTTATAAAAACTTTAATCAAAGATTTAAAAAATTCTAAGTCTAATTTTTTTACTATTATGGCAGACGAAGTTACTGATAGTGTTACTAATTCAGAAGTCTTAGGATTATGTAAAAGATTTGTTTCATTTGAGAATGAGATGCCAATTATAAAGGAAGTGTTTCTAGATTTTGTTAATATTTCTAGAACAACAGGGAAAGCACTGGCTGCTGCAATATTAACCTGTATTGAAAAATTACAATTAGATGTGAAAAAAATTCGAGGTCAAGCATATGATGGGGCTGCTGCTATGAGCTCCATTACCAAAGGTGTTCAGAATAGAATTAAGAAAGTGGCTGGCCCTAAGGCTGTCTACTCACATTGCAAAGCTCATTTGTTGAATTTATCAATTGCTGCTGTTTGTAAATTACAAGAATTTCGTAATTTCATTGGTACTTTAAATGACGTCTCTTTTTTCACAATTCTCCAAAAAGACAACAATTTTTTGAGACAATTTTAAACTCAGTTGAAAACAGAGAATCTCAGATATTAAAAATTGCAGGACTATGTAAAACTAGGTGGGTAGAACGCCATACTTGTCTAGAAACTTTTCATGAGCTGTATCCATACATTGTTACTTGTTTAGATGAAATGTTAATTCCAACAAACATTAATAATGATGATTGGATGTGGGATAGAGAAACAAAAACAAAAGCTCAAGGACTCTTTCTTTTTAAAACAATTTCAGAGTATTGTAACCTTTATTTCCCTAAAAAATTGTTTATCATTTGTTAAACCTCTAGCAAGTAAATTACAAAAGAAAGATATGGATGTGTTCTATGCATATAAACTAATTGATGATGTAATAGCTGAAGTTGTACACTGTCGACAGAATGTTCATACTTCATTTAAAGATTGGTATCAAGAAGAGATTGTACCACTTGCTGACTTAATTGGATCAAATGAAGCAGTTCCACGAACAACTAAGATGTGGCAAAAAAATAGGTCACATGTCCCTGCAGAGGATGCGTTTACTTACTATAAAAGAGTTTGCACGCTTCCTTTTTTAGATCATTTAATTTCTCAATTAAAGGATCGATTTGATCATGATAATCGAATTGCAATTATGGGTACATTTTGTTTGGTACCAAGCGTGATATTAAAATCTGAAACAGATGATGATAAAATTCAGGATTTAATTGAATTTTATGAGGATGATTTGCCAAGTCCAAACTCTGTTAAAAATGAAGTTCGTAGATGGAAATTTTTTTGGCAAAAAAAAAAATCCGAGAATGCTGAAATTCCTGAAAATTTAGTATCGAGTTTAAAATATGCCAATGATGATAATTTTCCAAACATAAGCACTCTCATTGCTCTGGGCTGCACTTTGCCAGTTAGTACGTCAGAAGTGGAACGGTCATTTTCAGTCTTACGAAGGCTAAAAACTTATTTAAGAAACAGAATGAAATGTGAAAGACTCTCGTCTCTATCTCTTTTAAACATTCACTATGACTTAGAATTATCAGTAGAAAAAATAGCGAAACTGTTTATCCAACAACATCCTCGAAAATTGTTCAAGCAAAACAT
>JAHWFO010041398.1:0-24124 GCA_023313115.1 Rhysida immarginata | reverse complement strand
TGTCCAAAACATTCAGATAACGGTCGGAGTTCATGATTCCTTGCACAGGAACGAGCTGGCCCAGTCCGTACCATGAAAATGAGCCCCACACCATGACTCCTCCTCCTCCGAACTTGACTGTGGGCTCTGTGCACTCAGGTAAGAAGCGTTCTCCAGGTATGCGCCAAACCCAAACACGTCCATCGGATTGCCAGAGTGTGTAGCGAGATTCGTCTGTCCACATTACACGTTTCCATTGGTCCATTGTCCAGCTTCTGTGGGCTTTGCACCACTCCAGACGTCGCTTGGCGTTGACCCTGCTGATGTGGGGCTTGTGGGCAGCAGCACGGCCATAGAATCCCATCGTGTGCAGTTCCCGACGAATTGTCATGGTACTGGCATCATTTGCAGAGGCGTTTCGACGAAGCACTCGACGGTCTCTGTCCGTTAGTTTCTTGGGTCTACCGGTTCGTTGTTGAACTGTTGTTGATCCCCGGGTCTTCCATTTCATAATGACATCGCCTACTGTTGACTTGGGTATCTGAAGAAGGCTGGAAATGTCACGCACGGACTTGCCGCATAGGTGACATCCAACGATGGTTCCACGTTGGAACTCACTGAGCTCTGCCGAACGACCCATTCTTGCCAATGTCCAAGCAGAGTTGTGTCTGAAGGTGTGGGAAGCTATTTAAATGATGTGCAAGACATTATCATGTGACATTGGGCCAATCGATGATCTGTGAGGGGTGTCCGGATATTTTTGATCATATAGTGTATATCCTCTTCATCTTTTTCACCTAACTTAGCCTGGAGCGTATTCTCAGATTTACATGGTAGTGATCATTTCCCGATTAGTGTTTCTCTGAGTTCTTCTTCTTTTTCCAACCCTTTACCAAGTTGGAAATTGGATAAAGCACACTGGCAGGTCTTCCAATCCCATGTACAGTTTGAGAATAAAACACCCTTTCCATCTGTAAATGAGGCTGTAGAGGATTTCACTTCCTTCATCCTACATGCGGCAGAACAATCCATTCCTAAGTGTAGATCGTGTTCCACGAAAATTCCAGTGCCATGGTGGAATGAAGAATGTGCCCTAGGGTTCGAGAACGTGAGCGACTTCACCGCATTTTATCCGCACAACCCACTCTTGAGAATCTTATTACTTATAAGAAAAAAAGGGCCAGTTGTAAAGAAATTATAAGAAACTCTGTTAGAGAGATTATATCTCCTCCATTAATTCAAACTGTATGGAACATGATTAGAAAAATAAATAGGAAAAGACTCCCGGACAAACTCCCTTCTCTCATTGAAAGTGGTCATACATACTTTGACCCGAAAGAGGTAGCTAATATCTTCGGAAGGGCATTTGCTGAGGTTTCACAAATAAAACATTACTCAGCCTACTTCCGAAGACAAAAACGTTTCGAAAAATCGCATGCTATAAATTTTAAATCACGAAACCACGAAAAATATAATTTCCCGTTTTCTGTACGGGACCTGCATTATGCTCTTCGTTAGTCCAGAGATTCTGCGCCAGGCCCGGATGGAATCTTATACGCTTTCCTGAAACATCTCACGAGGGAAGCTTATGCTCAACTTCTCTCGTTATTCAACTACATTTGGTTATTAGGAGAGATTCCAACTTTGTGGATAGAAGCTATTGTTATTGCTATTCCAAAACCAAATAAAGACCACTCTTGCCCTTCAAACTATCAACCAATAGCGCTAACCAGCTGTCTGTGCAAAGTCTTGGAAAGGATGGTCTCTGACCGATTTATGTGGTACCTGGGGAAAAAAACACCTGTTGTCTAGGTTTCAGTGCGGTTTCCGCAAATCCCGCTCAACTGTTGATCAACTTATTCGGTTGGTGCATGAGATTCATTTTGCACAGAGACATAGACAACATGTCGTAGGGGTTTTCTTCGATCTGGAAAAAGTCTATGATACAACTTGGAGGTATGGGATAGCAATACTTTTGCGTAAATACGGCCTAACAGACATCTTCCCTCTTTCCTTTGTAATTTCATGGCGAATAGAACCTTCCGAGTTCGCGTTGGGTCAACACTCTTAGACCCTTTTTCGCAGGATAATGGAGTCCCACAGGGAAGTATGCTGAGTCCCTTCCTTTTCCTCATTGCTATTATTGAGGCTTGTTTAAAATTTCCATCTACTGTGAACTATTCCCTGTATGTTGACGATATCGCCATTTACTGTCGAGGGTCCTCAATGTTTTTTATTGAGCGTCAACTGCATATAGCCATCAACAAGCTTGTTACCTGGAGCAACGGAGTAGGCTTCAAATTTTCACCCCAAAAAACAAGGGCCATACACTTTTGCTTTTTGAGACGCCTCCATCTTGACCCGGATCTTACTCTATATGGATCCCCGATCTCAGTGTGGACTCCCACAAATTCTTGGGTCTGACCTTTGATAGATAAGTATCATGGCTTCGTAATTTAAAAGCGAGATGCTTACAAGCCATGAATGTTTTGCGCTCCATTTCCGCTACCAAATGGGGCGCTGATAGGAAGATGCTCTTTTTTTTATACGGCTCCCTAGTTAGATCTAAACTAGACTATGGAAACATTGTATATGCCTCTGCTTCAAAGAGCACTTTGAAGCTGTTAGATCCCATTCATAATCTAGGCATAAGAATTGCCACAGGAGCTTTCTGTACAAGTCCGGTAGAGAGCCTTTATGTGGAGGCTTCTGAGGCCCCATTATGGTTTAGAAGAGCCAAACTCCTTAAATATGCTCTTCGTATATATGGTGAAAGTATGCACCCTGTTTTTATGATAAACCTAGTATTCCTCCCCCTTATACCTTTACAAGCATAAGCAATATGCTCAAAAATCTTTTGGAGAGCCGAAACCTCTCATTTCCAGTCATGCATAGCCGAGAGGTCAGAGATGTTCCTCAGTGGATTCTCCCCCAACCAGGTATAAATTGCAACTTGTTTGCTGGGAAAAAATCTAATTTTATGGAAGCTGAAATTAAGGCACTTTTTAGGAAGTTTTTAGAATCCCTCCCTGATGGCCTCCACATATACACAGATGGATCCAAATTAGAGAACGGAGTTGACTGTGCGTTCCTTATAGATAATTTGTTATTTTCTTCACATGCGCCAAACGAATTTTTCATTTTCTCTGTGGAATTGTTAGCCATGGCCAGAGCTTTAGAGTTCTCTTTTAATTATCCAAATTCCAACTTTTGTATTTTCTCCGATTCCCTGAGCGCCTTACAATCCTTAGAGTCATTCAATACAGACAACTCTTATAAGAATCCAGGAATGTCTCTGTTACCTTGCATCTCCAAAGTAGCAGAATTTATTTTGTTTGGGTACCTAGCCATATGGGTATCCAGCAAAATGAACGGGTTGACAAGGTGGCAAAAGACGCTATTACAGACTTACCTATCTCGGAGCTACTCTCAATTCCCGAACATTTGTTCCCGGTCATCCACAAGAAACTCTTATCTTTTTGGCAGGAATCTTGGCCTCTTAACCCAGCGAATAAATTTTATGAAATAAAGCGTGCCATTACACCGTGGTCCATACCTTGTCTAACAAACAGGCGAGAAGATGTTGTTCTTACTCGGCTTGGAATTGGTCACAGCCATCTTTCTCATGGCCATTTATTAAAAAAAGACCCAGCTCCATTGTGCTACTGTGGAGCAATGCTGACTATTAAACATATTCTTATAAACTGCCCTTTACACACTAACTTACGACGCTCATTAGGGCTGATTTATTCACTAGATTTTTTATTGGGGTTACAAAAACCCTATGATTTTTAAAAAAGTGTTTCTATTTTTTAAATTCATATAGTCATCCTTTTATTGTTTTTGCATTGTATATATCTGATCATTGAGCGTTTGTTTTACTTTATTTTATTTAGTGCCCTTTACACACTAATGAGTTACACTGCCTTATATTAATATTTCTTATTATGGGAGAACTCTGGGGGAAAATGTCTGTTTTTAAATTTATTAATGATTTTAAAATCCTCAGTCATATTTTTTGTTGTTTTTCCATTATTGTCATTCACGTTTTTATGAATGTTTTTCATCCGTTTTTTTGTTTTTTTCCTTTTGAGGCTCATAAAGTGTAGGTTTTTAAACTTTGTCGGGTGCAAAATGGCCATAGCAGCCGACGCCCTAAAACGCCAACCAACCATTTTTAGCAATAGGCCTAACATTTATTTGCCATTTGCTACTGTAGGCCTAACATTTTTAGCCATTTTTTAAAATTCGGTCGAGTGTTCATCAGCCCTTTTATCTTTATGCCTTTCATTTTTTAGCCCTTTTTTTCTACAGGCTTAACAATTGGTTTAGCATTTAAGTCTTTTTAATATAGGCCTAACATTTTTCAGTTCTGTTTTGCAATAGGGCTAACAGTTTTTAGCTTTTTTTTTTCAATTGGCCAATTAAAAAGTTTTAAGGGAGAGGGGTTGGTCTCAAAAAGTCCTGTAACTGTTAGTCCGAATTCAATAGTAAGCTTAACAGGTGAGCTCAGGTGGGAACTCGTACGGATATCATAAACAGAATTTGAAAGTGTTGAAGCATTCTCGAGTATTTGTCGGACATACAGACGGGCAGTCAAACAGACTCACAAAAGAGCGAATCCAATTTTTGCTTTTCAGCATATCAATGTAAGCTAAGTTTAGGCTAAATCTATTTCCTGCATACAGCACCGTGAATGTAATAATCAGAATGTTTTTCCCCCTCAAATTTCAAGTTCTTTTCCTCAACTGTCAATTAGCTTCAAAAGATGGTGCCGTTTTTATTCCACTTTAAAAATGCTAATCTCTTTGCCGGCGGGAGAGGTTTTTCATTGAGACTGAAAGTGAAAGTAAAGGAGATTCTGAGTTCAAAGGTTTTAAGAACCGCTCAGCCTAAGCATTCGCTCATACCCTCCCCCTTTTATTAAGCAGATGGAACCGTCCTAACAATGATAAGGAATGAAGGAGTGACAGAGTGAAAAAGGAAAGAGGTTCTTGAGCTCTAAGCACATAAAACAGCCCCAACAATAAAAAAGGAATGAAAGATTGATAGATAGTCAAAGTGGAAAGAGATTTTTGGGCTCAAAAACAAATCTCTTTTTGAAGGGAAAAAAACTGCGCAACTCATTAACTCATTAATTTTTTTTGAGAAATTTCAGGTAGACAGCGCTCTTCCTCTTGCTTTGAAGGTTAAGTGTGCACAATTTTATCAAGATCGGAATAAAACTGTAGATTTGTATAAGAGTCAAATAAATATACATACATACATACATACATACATACATACATACTGTTGCGTGCCACTTTTGTGACACACAAAGCTACAGGAGCAGAAAAACAGTTCCTTGCCCCTTGAACCCCAAAATTGATTGACACACTACCCAGTTAACGAAATGCTCCTCCCTTAGTTGTATAAATTAATTTTTAAAACAAAAAGATAAAAGTAAAGGTTTAACCCTAAAAAGAAAAAAATTAATTTAATTAGATAAATAAAAGAAAAAGGGGAAGTAATAATTAAAGTGATTCCCGTGAGTGAGTTGAATAAAAAAATAACTGTCAATTCGAAGCACATTTGTTGCCTTTTTATTACACGAAATAAACAATGCAAATCAACGAAATTACAAAATTGTTTAAGAAGGATTCTATTAGATTTTCTTTATCTTTTCCTTCCCTTTTTTACAAGGACAGAAATAACGGCGATTTCGCCGTCAACTAAACCAACACAGTGAAGGAGGTAGAACGACTGGAGTAAGTCTTGCGTAGTTGGAGTAATGTCCGAAGAAAGGCGATCACTGCGCTGTAGAGGCGAAACGATTCTAAGAAGTCAAATCTAACAAACGCTTGGAACTAAAAAAAAATAAATAATGGATAAGCATTTTAAAAAACAAACTTAGATGTTAAATAATTATTTTTAAAGGATGTGCGAGCCAAGAGTGCGAGGAGATTGACGAACGAGATACTGCACAAACTAGTCCTAGGTGGATTGGGCGATTTTGAGTCCGAAGTTAGAGCTGAAGAGTTCGCAGACAGACGTTAGGCTCCAAATGTGAGAGTTCATTTGAAAGGAAAAGGTCCAGAAGAAAGTAAAAAAAAAATTTAGCACCAAAAAAATAAGCACCAAAAGAATAATAATTAAAACAGAAAACCATGAGAACAAAAATTACAATGTTTCTTTTTTTTGTGAATGAAAAGGAAGCTTACCTCATCACACTAGGAACATGAAGCTTACGTTTAACAGGAGCAGAGGAACGTTTTACTACACAAACAACAGAGGAAGGGAAAACAACACAGTAAGGTACAAAGGGATCATTCATCTGTAACGAGGTAGAGAAAACCTTGACATCCTAAAAGTGAAGAGTAGAAGTTAAAGAATCAGAGTTAAAACAGGTGATTCTACAATTCAAAAAAAAAATTAAAAATAAAATAAAAAAACAAAAAATACAACAAGCTTAAAATAACAAAGTTGAGGTATCATTCAAAAGGCAAGAAATTCTGCAAAACTAACTATGGCTGTTTTTTACTACGAGAAAAACGCTTATGGTTAAAAGGCATTCAGTTCAACTCAAAAAGTGCATAATAAATTGAAGAAAGCTTAGCTCTCACGAAAAGTCACGGAAGAATCAGAAGAAAAAGCACCGATGAACTAATGACAGCCGGAGTGGACAAAAGACAAGAATCGGGTTTTAAATATCCCTTGAATCTCCACGCATGTGGTTGCCACAAATCACATATATCCAAGCAGGAACTTTGAGTTCTACAGGTAAATAAAGAAACAATCTTACTCATTATCGAGGTCCTCATTGTACAGCGGCAAAGCTATTCTGACTGAAGACGAGATTTGGAAGAAAAAACGTCCTACTGGGTGCTTGAGTGGTTTGCTGAATATCAGCGACCGCCATCTTGGCCGCTTGGGATTCGAAATCGTTAGGGAAATGCTGATAAGACACGGCTCTTCACTCCGTACTGGTTTAGCACGACGTCATTAAAAACATCTTGTGAAAATAGACGAATCCTCGAGGGCGCAATAGACTTCAGAAAAACTAGAAGAAAGAATAACATCATAGCTGATGAAGTCTCATGGACTGGAATAGAAAATAGGCCATCGCATATTTCAGGGGATTTCTGCTGACTTCACAGTCGAGAGGCGACCGACTATCTTGGACGAGCTTGTCTCCAGCTGTTGTTCCGTCATACTCCCTCCAAAAAAATGAAAATATAAAAAAATTTCTAACAAAAAAAAAAAAAACTAACGCACGCGCACACGTCAGGCCGAACATCACGAGATGAAAAAAAATAAACCACGGAAGATAAGTTTTAAATAACTCATGGTCACGAGAGAAGAAAAACCGGCGAAAATTATTGTCGACTAAAAATGAGTTTACCAAAACTATTGAATTCCGAATAATTGTTAAAGTTAAAAAATCTTAGTTGTTAAAGAACAATACCTTTTTCCTCACAAAAATTTATTTATGTATTATTTAACAAAATATTTTAGGTCGGCAGAGTGCTTTTTGGCACTTTTACTCGTTTTTATAATATAGTCAGAAATAAAAATTTTTATCTTTTTATTCATTCAGTCTAAGAAAACGAAAATTACTTTATTCTATACAGGAAACCTTTCTCTATAATAATACACTATAATTAGCTTAGAAAATGAGATATTGTATTTATTATAATTAATTTAAAATGAACAGGCGTGGATGTTACAAACTAAACGTCGATCTTATATACCCATTCATTTTAAAATATATTTATTCTCTACTTAATAAAAACCTGCTTTTTATGAAATTTCGTAGCTTCCTTAATTTTTCCATACAAATATTTCTGCATAAATATATATAAAAATTTTTTTATCGTACCTTTACTTCATCCTTGTAATTTGAATGCCTTCTTTGTTTTCGATTTCCGAAGTTGAAATTTGGCGCCAAATTGCGAGATTGTTATTGCAGTTGGGTATAGAAACTTTTTTTTATTTTAATCCTCAGAATCTCTTCTTTATTTTAAGTATAATGATAATTCATAAAATGAATTTAGAAAATAGAAATAAAGTAAAATGTTGGCGGATTCACAACAATAAGGTGTGACTGCCGCCATGATGACGTCATTTCAGAATGCATTCCGAAATCCCCACCCCCCCACCCCAGGGCCGCTTCAACGCTTATTGGTGCTGCGCGATTAGCGGAAAACATCGATGTTTCCAAAATCATTCCATGTTAAATCGATTCTGGAATCGATATAAGATATGTTAAAAAAAACTTTGCTGCTTAAAAGAACTTACAAATTCGCTGCTATGAGCGCTGAAACTAGAAAAACGGTGCTACCATCTGAGAAGCGTACGAGACGTATAACAACTAACAACATCGATAATGCAGTAGCAGGAAAATCATCGATGTGTCGATGTTTAACATCGACATCGCGCAGCACTAATGCTTAGAAAGGTTGGAATGTAATTTTGTTTTTATCCGTTCATTGTTTACTTTATAAACAATTGTTATAAAGATTTATAATTTGGATGTGGACTAGTATATATGCATTCGGAATGTTTATATTATAGTTAAATATTTTTGGTTAACGTTTCATTATTATGTAAACAGTATTCATTTGTTTATATATGAATTTTCATGTTTATAAACACATGCCATTGAATTTTATAAAAAAATAATATGAATATTTAATTTTATTTTAGCATATATGCCATTTACATGCGCTATTTTTTTGTATAAAATGCACATAAAATCACATTCTCAAGAGCTCTGTGGTGGATCGAGGCGGGGCCTGGATTTTGATTTGTTGTAGTTGGATCTACGCGATTACGTCAACTAGCATTAAATTACGTCATGGCGCCAACTTCAAACCCCTGAAACCTCCACGTAGTTATGAAAAAAAATTCATAACATTGATAATAAATAAAATTTCTTAATTATTTTTTAATTCTCATACACACAATGAAATACTTCACATTTTCAGCCTAACTTACTAATTGGAAATAATTTTCGTTTTTTTTTCTAAAAATTCATTAAAACAAGATTAATTTTTCTTTACTCATATTTGTATTTTTCAGAGTTATTTTTAAAAATAAATTATGCACATAATATAAAATACACTGTTTCATATAGCGGCCTAAACATCAATAAAAACTATGGAAAAAAAATTCGCCATAAATAGATATACTTTGGCTAGAAAAATTTTTTGAATAAATTAGCGCAATTTTCCCGTTTTTGATCAAAATTTTCCCGTCCTAAAAGGGGAATTGTATTGTACTCAGCCTGTAACAGCTGTTTTACAACTTCTGATTGCAACTACAATTAAAAGCTCTAAGAATCAATTCCTGCGTAACTCGCCCTAATTCTCCACCGAACGGAAACAAAAATCCAATCTATAAACTGCTTCCAAAAAAAAACAAAAAACGACTATATTGAATTGAACGTGAATTTATTGACCTACCTTATATATATATTTCCATCGCAGGTAACCGCTCCTAAACAAATATTCCTGTCGAAGTTTTGTTTTAGACTCGCTTAAATAAAGGTAGAGACAGAACCCACTTTTTTTATAATCGGACCAGAGAGCGTTAGGTGAACCCTTTTATTCGTGATACACCGGAGGGGGCCACATTAACCTCCTAAAAATAAACGAAGCAAAATTGGAATTTCCTTTGGCCAGAGAAAAGAACAAGTGCAGGAACGCGCCGACCTTCGGATAATTAAGCGATTAAAAGGTCAAACCTCGAATAGGAGCTTTGGCTGGTGCTGAAAGTAACCTATGCTTATAAGAATTGAGATTTACTAGTAGGCGGATAATTCATACGGTTTAGTGAACTTTACAGATTCGTAGGGATGGCGAAAATCAAAAAAAAAAGAAAAACGGTTTTCGTTTTTCGTGCCGCAAAAAGGCACGTTATATTCCTTCACTTGATAAAAAAGAAAAAAAATTCGGGATTACACGAATTTCTTCTTCTCCCAAACAAATGCACTGATCGATTTGTCAGTTAACAAATGTTATATTTTTTTGATTGGCAGAAGCGATTTTCAGTAGAAAATTCGCATCACGTTACTTTGTTGCTTTCAACGAAGCGTTTTACGCTACTGATTCCCACCCGCCATTCTCGGATATCTTTTCCGTCGACCAGGCGTACTCGCAATGTATTTGCGTCCAACTGTTCTAAAACCGAAAAAGGACCCTGATATAAGGGCTCTAAAGTCCCTTTACCTTTCATCGACTGGGGACATACCGTTGTTTTTATGAGAACTAGATTTCCCGAAGCATATATACCGCCGTTGTTTTTGTTTTTTTTTAGTTTTGTTTTTTATTCCCACGTGTTCGATAACGATTTACGTAAGGTTCTCTTATATCAGTTTCATGTTGTTCAGCTGGGATGTCATGATGTTTGTTACTCCACCTATCCATTTTGGATATTAAGCGTTCTGGAGGAAATTTAGTTTTTTCGTGTGGTAAGGAACGTAGAGTAAAAAGACATTCGTCGAGATGGTCATCCCAAGAGGTATTTGGATTATCTACAAGGCTCAGTCTGATTTTTTCTTTTAGCGAGCGCACAAAACGTTCCGCAGGATTGGTTTGCGGAGTGTAAGGTAGACTGTAAAGAGGCAGAATTCGATGAAGTTAGTAAAAAAATTTTATATTTATACCACTGAAATAAGTTGCATTATCCTGTAAGATTTTCTTCGGGGTGCCGAATTTTGATATAGTTTCTCGCAACAATCCGATTACCTCCATTTGATTCAGTTTTTTTACTGGTACGGCTTCTACCCATCCTGTGAAAGCATCTACAAGGATAATAAAAAAACGATACCCTTTCATTGAAGCTATAAATGGGCCAGCGGCATACAGTGTCCATAGATCGTTAGGTCCTGTGAGGTGGCGAATTAAGGTGTGACCTGGACCACGCTGGTTGAGCGCTTTGCATTTTGGCAACTTACACAGCCTTTAATTAAATCTCGTACGTTTTTTCTCATACACGGCCACCAATATACTCGTTTTAGAGCATAAAGAGTTTTCTTCACTCCAGGATGGACTAGGGGGCCTTGTTGATGCCAGTAAGTGACTAATTTTGACCGTAGCTAAACTGGTACGGCTATGGGCTCGTTTGCTCGCTTACGACATAAAATTCTTTTTCTTTATACCCAAGAATTGCTGTGAGCGTTTTTAACAAGCTGATTTTTTATTTATCTGCACCACAAGTCTTTTGCTTGTTCCATTTCCTAATTATTAACCGTTGTGTCGGGTATAACTGCAAAACATCTTGAGAAGGCGTCAGATACATGATTTAGCCTACCTAGCTTATGTTTGATTATAAAACTGAAACACTGCAGTTTTAGCGCCCAGCGAGTAATACGACTGTTTTGATCTCTAAACTGATGGAGCCATGTTCGAGCTCGTGCGTCGCAGTATACTACAAAATCTGTTCCTTCTAAATAAGGACGGTAGTGTTGAATAGTGGACAACACGGCCAAACACTCCCACTCGAGGGTGTATAGCGTGATTCGTAATCGGTCAAAGCACGGCAATAACCAATGATGTATGGTTGTCCCTTCACCCGTTGAACCTACATGCCAGAAACTGCTTGCTGGCTCGCATCGGTGTGTACTTCGAATGGCAAGTTGAAATCGGGCTGCCTCAAGATCGGAGGACTGGCTAATCTTTTCTTAATTTCTAAGAACGCTCCCTGACAAGCTGAATCCCATTTCCATGGATGGTTTTTATGAGTAAGTTGGCGTAGTGGCTGATTAATTCTATTTACGAGGGTTGTACCAAAAGTAAGGTTCCCAATGAGCTACAGCCTCGAGGGAAGGTGCTAGGCTAAATCCGACAACAGTGCCGTGTGCAGTGGTTCCCGCACTCTCGAGTGATTCTTACGGCGCTCAGTGTTCGCTTGGCAGCCGTCAGAGATGGAAGTGTTGATCGCTGCTCCCGCCAAGTGCGAGGTTCGAGCAGTAATCCGGTTTCTCCACGCAAGGAAGTTACCGCCCGTGGAGATTCATCGGCAACTGACGGAGGTTTATGATTAAACGTGCATGTCCGTTCAGCACGTCCAAAAATGGTGCAGGGCTTTTGCTGAGGGTCGCACGGAAGTTCACGATGAAGAACGGAGTGGAAGATCGCCGGTTTCGTATTCGATTGCCCAGAAGATCAACAGTGAGCTGCTGAAAGATGGGAGGGTCACTGTCCGTGAATTTGTTGAACGCATTCCTGAAGCTTCCCACGGCACAATTGAAAGAACGGATTGGCGGGAGACTTCTTCGACTTAGGAATACAAAAGCTGGAGCACCGTCTTCAAAAGTGTGTCGAAAAAAATGGAGACTATGTTGAAAAATAGACAACAGTGTAAGTTTTTCAACGATGTATAAATTAATAACAATAAACAATGTTTTCTACTTGTAAAAAATATGGGAACCTTACTTTTGGTACAACCCTCGTAATTCAGGTAAAAAATATTTGTAGAATTGAATCATTCCAATAAATATTTTTACTTGTTTAGGGTTTTTAGGTACGGGAAAAGACAACATTGGTTCGAGATTTTTTGTAGTGGTGCGCAAGCCTGGTCCACTTGGAACCCTAAAAACTCAACGCGTGTCACGGCGAATCTAGATTTTGAGAAGCTGACCTTAAGGTTACATTTGGCTAAACGTGATAACACGCGACTCAGGATACGTGAATGCGAAAGCAGGTCTGGAGTCGCCACTATTATGTCATCCATATAGTGGAAACTCCAGGGCTCTATGGAGGGGTCTAACACGGTATCCATGATGGATTGGAAGACTTGCGCTCCATTCTTGATTACGAAGGGTATTACGTTCCCCATACCCGGAACCATAAAAGCTGTCTTTTCTTAGGAATCAGGGTCCAAAGCGATTTGCCAATAGGCAGCTTTCAAATCCAGGACTGAGAATATCCTAGCGTGGTGCAGTTTTCTGACAATCTGTTCTATAGGCAAAGGGAAGTACGTCATGGGCTCAGTTATCTTATTCAAAGGCCTGGCATCCAACACGAATCTAAACTCTTGACCTCCCTTTTTTTCGATGAGGAAATAGGGCAGCGACCAAGCTGATTCTGTGCGCCGAAAAAACGCCAGACCTCTCCATTTCTGTGGCTAACTCGCGGAGGATTGGTAGTTTAGCGTGTGGCTGGGGATAAGGTCTGATTACTGGTTTTTATGGTATGATGATATCCCGGGTACCTCTCAGTTATCTGTGTCATCTCCCATTTAAAGTTTAGTGATTATTATATTTAACGTGTCTTCAATTTCTAGTATTGTATTATCATCTTCAGGTGAAATCCAAACTAACGGTTCGGGTAAACGGAGGATTAAACGGGCATCTAATTTACGTAGGCTATCGACCCCCAACAAACCGTTACAAGGCAACTCAGGCGTGATTCACATATCAAGGGTGATTTCCCCACAAACTCTTCCGTTCATCTTACGAGTTTTAATATTTACAAATTCTCTTCATTCATTTCTTGGCCGTTAGGAATCCTGATGGTTTTAGGTTCCATCGCAATGATTTTTTCCAACGACCATTTTCTTGCGATTTCCTCATTTAATAAAGTGACATTGGACCCTGAGTCCACAAGGAAACACACAGTTCCCATGAATGTCTAATTCTTGTTGCCAAAAAGTTTTCCGCGGTAAACGCAATTGTATGACGTTGTCTTTATTAAATGCCGAATTATCTTCATCTTCTGATGTTAGAGTCGTGCATACCTCGCTATTTTCTTCGTAAGGCGATTCCTTGCGGACCGTCAGATCTATCGAGCCACACGGAAAATCTGGTACACCCAAATGTGGGTTTAACAGAGCGCTGTTGGGTGGTCTCATCGCTTCTTGTGCCGCTCTCAGGTCTATGGGTTTCCTTTTCAAGATGGTTTTGGGTCTTGATTCTTTCTTTTGCTTCTACAGGCACGGAAATCGACTTCGCACGTTTCTTCAACAGCGTTTTTTCCATTAACATCGTTTCTAATAGGATAGATCTTAATCTTTGGTCTCTAAAGATAACAAGGTTTTTTTGACTAAGGGTAACGCGTTCTCAATAGCCAACTCAAGTAACTTCTCCTAAGATAGTAAGGTACCCAACATGATATTTTGTTCGTAGAGGTTACACCAATATATCAGAAACGGCTCTCGATATTTCTGCGACGTACTGCATAGCTGTTTCTGTTTACGGGCTTTCTCTCTCCAATTTCCTAACATTTGCTGTAACTTCACACGTAGGACCTGCCACGTCGGATTCCCGACATACCAAGCACATCCTATGTTGCAAATTCGTTTCAACTAGGGCAGGCCAAATTTGCAGGAGTTCGTCTTCGGTAATTTCTTTAATCCGTATTTGTTTCTCCATCTGTCCCACATACTCAAGGATGATCATACCCAGGTAGAAGGTGGGAACACTCAGACGTCGACGTAGTCTATCTATTCCGAACCTCATTTTGACAATGAAAATGTAACGCAAGTAGCATAAAACGACCAAACCAAGCGTCGGGCCGTTTAACCGAAATGGGGCCAAGCTAAAGAGAGAAGGAAGTAAGCAAAAAAATTAACAATTATTAAAATTCTATTGCAGAGAAGACCTAAAACTTACCATAAAGCTGAAAGGATCAAGTGCAACAAATTAGTTTGGAAAAAAACTTCACAAAAGTGGCACGCACAGCTACAGGTACAGAAACAGTTCCTTGCCCCTTGAACCCCAAAATTGATTGACACACTTTCTACCCAGTTAACGAAATACTCCTCCCTTAGTTGTATAAATTAATTTTTAAATCAAAAAGATTAAAAGTAAAGGTTTAACCCTAAAAAGAAAAAAAAACTTAAATAAAAGAAAAAAGGGAAGTAATAATTAATTAAATTATCTAAAGTGATTCCCGTGAGTGAGTTGAATAAAAAAATAACTGTCAATTCCAAGCACATTTGTTGCCTTTTTATTACTCGAAATAAACAATGCAAATCAACGAAATTACAAAATTGTTTAAGAAGGTTCTATTAGATTTTCTTTTTTTTTCCTTACCTTTTTTACAAGGACAGAAATAATGGCGATTTCGCCGTCTACTAAACCAACACAGTGAAGGAGGTAGAACGACTGGAGTAAGTCTTGCGTAGTTAGAGTAATGTCCGAAGAAAGGCGATAGAGGCGAAACGATTCAAAGAAAAACAAATCTAACAAACGTTTGGATCTAAAAAAAATAATAATGGACAAGCATTTTAAAAAACAAACTTATATGTTAAATAATTATTTTTAAAGGAGATCACTAGAGCCAAGAGTGCGAGGAGATTGACGAACGAGATACTGCACAAACTAGTCCTAGGTGGATTGGGCGATTTTGAGTCCGAAGTTGCTAGGGCTCTTTTTTGATGAAATTTTCCAATATCTGAATGTGAATAAACAGGAAAAAAAAAACACATGAAAAACGCTTGCGTACTAAGGCCACAGTCAGCGGTGAAGAAATGTCAGATCAGACTATTGTATCATTTTCATTCTACTGTACAGGGCAAGTCAAAATGAATGCCCCAGTTTCATACTGTACTACGCAAAATGTAATCACTGAATTCATTCAAAACATACATAAATGCAGAGGTAATGTAATCACGTCTGTAATGTTATATTCGCCAATAGATGGCCTCCAGATCCAACGACCATGACTGATTTGAAAGCCCCTATCACAGTTGCTATCCCAGCATCAATACATTCATTATGACTAACCCTTATTTGCTTCTACTTTCGAAACTACGTACATTTTTCGTCACCTTTTTTCTCCGGCACTGCGTCAAGCTCATTCAGCTATACACAACATTCCAATATGAGCAAAGTCGAGAGGCCATCCATTTGGAGCATTTTAAAAGAAATCTTTTCGATTCTTGAATATGAATTTTAATTAAATTAATTCTAAGATATTTCAGGTGTTGATATTTCTACATAATCACAATCAAATATTGCAAAATTTAATCTAAAAAGAGCCCGAGCAACGCCGGGTATACCAGCTAGCATATAATTATTTAGTACGAGTGCACTCAAAGAAAAACATGTTTGCGTTTTAATTCTGTTTATTGAAGTGCTTTTGGATACACGATATTTTTGGTTTTTCCGTCTGGTGCGTACACGAATAAATCAGAAGGTTTTCCGACGCGTGAGCAGGCCACATACAGCTGTCCATGAGAGAAGCATGGATTTTTCAAATTTAGTCCACACACTTGCAGCGATTGTCCCTGTGCTTTGTTTATAGTCATTGCAAATGCGAGTCGCACCGGAAACTGCACACGTTTGAATTCAAATGGCATATCTGTTGGTATCATTGGGATGCGTGGCAACAGGATATCTTCTCCTTTAAATTTTCCATCTAAAATTGTAGCTTCGATGATATTGTTCATTAGCTTTTTCACTGAAAGCCTGGTACCGTTGCAAAGTCGTGGTGGATTGATGTTTCGGAGAAGAATGATAGGCACGCCAATTTTCAATGTTAAAACGTGCGGTGGCATGCCTGGCAAGTCAAGTGAATTCAAGAATTCAGTTGGATAATTGACAACTTCGTCTTGAGTCATTACAGTATCGATGGACTTATATGTTGTCGCTTCGCCTGGTATTTCGTTTTGAATGCTGAAGTTGATTGCATTGACATCATTGTTTTTGGCTGCTAATATAGCACGTGCACTGAGCCACTGATGATTTTTATAATTCTGTGCGATATTTGGGAAAACATTGTGAACCAATTCATCTGTGGTTTTTGTGATTTTACAGAAGTTGGTTGGCAATGTGATACATTGTGTGGATTCATCGATTACCATTTTTCAATTCCCGATATCCAACAATTCTTTTGCGAAACGTTCAGCGGATACATCATGTTGTAGTTGTACACGCATATTGGTCTTCAAAGTCAATTTCTGTACGTGTCGCCATAAAACTGATGATTTGAGGCATGCATTAAGTTCATCAGCGGGTGTTGAACATGGTATAACTGGTAGAGTTTGTCGAAAATCACCAGACAATAAAATGAGTGCGCCACCGAAGAGCTGTTCATTTCCTCTCAAATCTTTTAGTGTACGATCAAGCGCTTCCAATGCTTTTTTGTGTGCCATAGTGCATTCGTCCCATATAATGAGTTGACATGATTGGAGTGCTTTACCCATTCCAGAATTTTTTTTGATATTGCATGTGGGCATCTCAGTGATTTGCATATTCAACGGCAATTTCAGTGCTGAATGTGCTGTTCGGTCACCATCCAAAAGAGTTGCTGCAATACCAGATGATGCGACTGCCAGTGCAATATTTTTTCGTGATCGTATGGTTGCCAAAATAAGTGAAATGAGAAAAGTTTTGCCTGTGCCTCCGGGTGCATCTAGGAAATACAATCCTCCGCTTTGGCTTGTTATTGCATGCATAATTCTGTCATACGCTATGCGTTGTTCTGTAACCAATTTCGGAAGATTTGTTTGAACATATGTACCCAATTCGTCGACATCAAAGTGTTTTTCTCGTTGCAAATCACGATCGAAAAGGTCGTTCGCAGATCGATTCGGTGCAGCCATTCCCAATTGCACCAGTGCTTTGTTAGCGATTGCCACACATATGTCCTCAATCGAAACCAGTGCCTCATTATACACGTTTGGTGTGAATTGAATGTCCGGAGTTTGAATCGTTGCACGCAAGCGATGAAGGATGTCTTCACTCATGTAGTCTTTGTATTTTTCCCAAAGATTTTTTGGATTGGATGGGAAGCACGTTGTCAATATGATTGCAAATAACGTGCGTATTTGCTGTGGTTGAGAGTATTCGATGCATCAGCGAGAGAAGTGTCCCAATGCGCATCGTTTTCAAGAAGATTTAATTTTTGGCAAGCTTCACGATAAGTGCAACATACTTGACCGTTTACTGTTCTCAGTTCTTGGAAGGATGTCGGTCCACGTACGTTGATTAACAGTAATCGCAAATAAAAGCATTCTGCATTGTTTGGGTGAACAGTATACAGACGGCCTAATGCGTCGGTCGAATATAAATTGGGATGTCCTTCAACTGCTTTACCTTGTTTGCGACGTTGAAACTTTTTCGCTGATGCATTCCACGTGTAGTATGTTGGCACTTCAGAGTAAAGTAGCGTCTTTGCAAACATATCATCCCGGCACAATGAGAAAAATGCAGTTAACGTTGTTGTTGGTGGTGACAATGCTCTTGCAGTACACGCGTTGTCCATTTTCAAGGTGCACTGCCAAATGAACAACTGTTGGATGTCGTTCATGGATTGGAAATGATAAAATGCGCCATACCGCTTCATTGCTACTAATGTCGCGTCCCATTTGATATTGGTCGATTTCATCCATGGTTGCAGTTGCATTTCCCACTCCAAAAACTGCCATATCGCTTCCTTTGTTGACGTACTTGCAAATATACTTGATTGATTTCACCGAATTGCAATACTCGACGTTGATGTGTGCTTTGTACGTTTTAGAGAGTAACGGTGAATAAGGTACAATCCAACGATTATCAACCTCAACATCATTGTTTCGTACTTTTAAAATGACGCTTTTGCCGCCATCTTCAGTTGATCGTCGACGATAGAGTGGATAACCGTCATTGCCAGTGATAGTCTCGGCAAGTAAGTTTTTTGGGTATCGCTTCGTACATTTTCCATCAGACATGCATGGTGAATTGTTGTTGAGTAAGCCACATGGACCATGAATCATGTTTTTGGTGACGACTTCAAATAAGTCTGGATCAATGTCGACATCTGGTATTTCTGCTGAAATGACTTGATCAATTTGATCTGGTGTGACTTTTTCGATCAACCAAATCAAAATGTGTGCATGTGGCAATCCTCTTTTTTGCCATTCAATGGAATACATCCAACAGCGTGTCTCTCCAAAAACATGATGCTTGACAATGAAATCCATTAAAGAATTCAATTTTTGCTTGAACACACGCGCGGAAATATCGTGACGATCCGATGATGATTGACCTGTTAACAAAAGTTCTTTTATTTCATCCCACGTAGGATTGCACGTGAATGTAATAAAGAAATCTGGGCGGCCATATGCGCGAACGTATGTCATTGCATCTTGTGCGTATTCATGCATGTGCCTTGGATTCCCTGAAAATGTGGCCGGTAGTATGGCCATTTTCCCCAAGTTATTGGTATTCACATTGCCATCATTAACAACTGCATCACGTAAATGAATGTACTCTTCGGAACGCAACTTGGTTTGATTTAATCGAATATAGAGGAGTCGTTCGGATTCGATTTTCGCATACATGTCGACAATTTATTGATGGAACAATTGTCGGCATTTCAAGATATGATTTTCAGCGTTTTCACGAATCATTAATCGATATGAATAGTAATTCATAGCACTGACTTTCTTATTCGTTTCCTCATCTGTTTGTGGATTTCTCAATTTGATGTTGAAATGATATCCATCTTCTCCTTGCCAAAATAAAATCGGATATTGCAATCCGTCGTATGAGCGATGAGTTTCTGAGACGCGATGAGTTTCTGAGACTCGCTGAACATCACCATTTCTGCGATGAAGAATTATATCACGCGAGTTAAATTCTTCGCCAACTATAACGATCGCCACTTCATCAATTGTTGGTGCATTGTACTGTCTTTCGTGTTGGCCGACAGGTGTTTTGTCTGCTCTAACTACAACTTTGAAGTCATCAGCTGGCATTTGTTCAAGGGCAGTTCTGAACAATCGAATTAATTCGTTATGTTGATCGAATAACGTTTGTAATGCAGCGACAATTTCTCGTTTGGTGCCTGGAATAATTCGACAACGTTGATCGATTTGTTCATCAGTGTTTCCCATGAAATAAATTTGAAGAAATTTGTGATCTGCTTTCGGAAGTGGCAGTAGTGATCCTGCACGATGATATATTTGCCCTTGCACTTTGAATGTTGGCATGAAATTCTCGCACACGATATTTGTTGCACCGAACGATGTCATTTGGAAACATGAATTATACTTGCGTATGTTTGCTAAGAAGTGTTTCGATTGGCTTGTGTTACCTGATATCAACGTTGATAATGGTTCGGGTGGTGAATGTAATTCTGGCAATTTCACTTTTCCACCCGCGCAGCACATTCCTGGTGTTTCATTCCTAAATTTGAGGGCACTACAATGCACGCATAATTTATCCATTTTTCCAATAACCACACATGGATGAAGACCATGATCATTTTTAGGATCGTAATGGAATGCAGCTGGATTTAAATTAGCGTGCAGTGTTCGTCTGGTTCGTGCAGTGCGTAATCGAACGCTTTCCAGTCTTGCTTCCCGTTGCTCGTCTGTTTCAGTCGAACGGGCTTGAGCAGTGCGTACTCGAACGGTTTCCAGTCTTGCTTCTCCTTGCTCGTCTGTTTCTGAAGCTCGTGATGCCTTTCTTTTTCTTGCTTGAAGTGTAGATCGACCAATCGCTTTTCGTTTGGGTGGCATAATTGATTTGAAAGCGAAAGAAATGCTTTGTGGCGACTATTCTCTTCGAAAAAACAAAGAAAATGCGTGTGATATGAGGCCAACAAAGAAAGTTACAATAATCCGTCAAAAGCCAGGGATTGTTGTGTGGCTGTTTCAACATCAGCCATCTATTGGAACAATGGCGTATATTAATGATAGACTCCGAATCCTATTGTTGTAACTTGAAACAAATTGGGAAGCTCCATGCCCAGAACTGTCATGGCTGAAAGTGAGTGAAGATGATGCAAAACACATGACTAAGCACGAGAGTAGCTGATTCTTTCACACGCCGATCACGGACTGATAAGTTTATCTTTTCGTTTACTTTGTATTTGAAGTATTTTATAAACAATTTTTCGATCATGGTTTCAATTTCAATTTCGTTTCGATTGTCTTTCAGTAACGTATTTTCATTTTAGTTACGTATTTTTGATTTATTTTTGTGGAAAATGATTCCTGATCTTTTTTCTTGTCTGTTTGTACAGTTGTACGGGCGCGAAAGCGTTGAAGATGACGCCCACACCGGAAGGCCGATTTCCGTGCGTATGCAGGAAACAATTGAGAAACTTCTCAAGCTTGTAACATCGGATCGGCGAAGAAGAATTCGCAGAGTACGTCCCCGTTTTTGAGAGATTGGGAGTTGCTTTCTGTTGCACGACAACGCCCGCCCACACATTGCGTTGCCAGTGAGGCGGTTTTTGGCCAAGCATCAGGTCGTGGAGCTGAATCATCCGCCGTACTCTCCGGACTTAGCCCCCGCAGACTTTTTCCTATTTCCGAAACTGAAAACTGTGATGAAAGGAACACGGTTTATGGATCTGGAAGACATCAAAAAACACGTGACGTCGACATTGAAGAGCCTTCCGAAAGAGGAATTTAAAAGTTGTTTTCGCAACTTGTACAGCCGAGCACAGAAGTGTATTACGGCAGGTGGTAGTTACTTCGAAACATATTAAAAGGGTATGTTTTTCAGATCATCTATTCTGGTTTTATTAGAGCAGTCCTGGAAATTAACAGCCACACCTTGTATTTTTAAGCATGTAGTTATAATTACTTCATTAAAAAAGTAATTGCAGAGTAGTTGTAATTACTAATTTTTAAAATAGATAGATTTGTAGTTAAACTACCTTTCAAGTAATAACATGGAAGAAGTGGAATTCTTCCATGGTAATAAGTGCCCATCACTGCTTTTGATCCGTATGTGTCACTGTGAATGAACTTGGTTTTATTTTCTCTAATAAACGGCATTCATTCTCAAGAATTAATTGAAGTTCACTCGTATTTCCCCTCCGTGGGCACTACCTTGACGTGGTGGAGGGGCTTGAGTGCCTCAGTGACGCTAAGGGCTATGCTGGATCGGGTCACCCATGCCAGACAGGCCTTAGCAGAGAGGCCAGACTAAAAGTGTCCGGTCGGTTGTGGACCCTCCCAAAGGGACCGGTGCTCGCAATGCAGGCATGTTTTTGACATGACCTCCATTGCGACCAGTACGTCCACCTGCGTGTTTGCCGTGCGCAGCGACCCTACTTCTGGGGAAAGGGGGATCCTGGTGGTTGAGGGAAGGCTTTCCGGACCAACACACCACTTTGGCCCCTGCTTCTCGGAAGGATGGGTGGTCTGGATGAGCCCGTCCAGATCAATCGGCTGGTCGTCGCTCCTTGGAGCTTCGGCCATAGGGTTAGGCGCTGCCTATGTCCTCCTCGTATCCCTGGTGCCAATGTGCATCCCCTTGTTGGGCTCGGTGGTGGGTGGGGAGCGAGGGAGATGAAAATTTCTCATACTTAATATGGGCAAAAATAAGAATGTTAATTCAAAACCAAAGAACGATCGTGAAGAGAGAACGAGCCGCAGGCCTCCAAAGAATCCGAAGTTTTTGGAGATGAAATTAGCAAGTGGGGAGTCGTTTAAGACCATCTCCCCATTTCTAATTTCAAAAGAACTGAAACGACTCGTTGGGGATATCAAACACGTAAAGAGACTGTTTAATGGCCAGCTATTGATAGAGGTATTTAAGGATAAACAAGCTACCACCCTTTTATCCTTGAAAAGGTTTGCAGGGAAAGCCGTTTCGGTTTCTGCCCACGCAACCTTAAATTATAAGAAAGGTGTTTTCACGTGCCAGGACTTGGAAGGAATGGGGGATGAGGAAATCATTGCCGAATTGGATGATCAATGTGTTGTTGACATTCGCCGGATCGCTCCAAGGAGGAATGGTGTTCCTCATCCTACTCATTCCTTCATTGTTACCTTTGAGGGAACAGTTTTGCCTGATACTATCTATATCGGCTATATCCACTGTCACGTGAGACCCATTATCCCCAACCCGTTGCGATGCTTCCAATGTCAGAAGTACGGCCACACGAGAACAAACTGTCATTTTAATGCTGTTTGTTGCAAGTGCGGCCTGCCCGGACATGAGATGGAAGACTGTTCAAACGAGTTCCGGTGTTGTAATTGTAAGGGAGCCCATTCTGCCCTTTCAAGAGACTGTCCTATTTGGCGGAAGGAAAAGAAAATCCAAGAGGCTCGTGTCCTTGGGGGTTTGTCTTTTCCCGAAGCACGTAGGCAGGTTGAACGGAATGAAGTCCGAAATTACGCATCTGTAGTGAAGAGTCGTCCTTCTGTTGTGACAGTTGGTACCATGACAGATTTACGTATTGCAGATTTTTCCTGTGGAACTTCCACCCCCACAGAACCACCTGCTAGCGTTAGTCGGACTTCGAATTCCATCATACAACCAGGAACTCCTCCAAAAACTTCGGAGAGAGAAGATGGGAAGAAACGCTCGTCAGAGGCGTCACCTTCCTCTGACCTCTCCAAAAAACGTGTTGTAGAGACTACACCAACTTCTCCAGTTTTGGGGGGAGGGCCAGACTTCCCTTTAAACGTACAGATATCTCCTATCGAGGAGATGGAGTTATCTCGGGAGTTTAATCCTACTTCTTAAAACCTTCATCATGGCACTATTGCAATGGAACCTTAATGGATTCTTTTGTCGCTTAGAAGACCTAAAGCTCTTAGTCAATAAGTTCTCCTTCTCCTTATTGGCTTTGCAAGAAACGTTCCTCTTGCCATCTCAGTCTCCTACCCTAAAAGGATTTAATTTTATTAGGAAGGATTATACTTCGGGAAATAAAGCCTGTGGTGGTGTTGCCATCTTAGTGCAAAGATCTTTGCCTTTTACTACCATTAATATAAAATCTAACCTTCAGGCGGTAGCAGTTAGAGTCTTATTCAAAGATCTCTCACCTCTAACTGTTTGTTCACTGTATCTACCTCCAGATCAATATACGGACGAAACATCTTTGTCATCTCTGCTCCGTGAACTCCCAAGCCCCTTTCTTATTCTGGGGGATTTTAACGGCCATAATCCCATTTGGGGGTCTAAAAAGCTCTCTGAGAGAGGATATATGATAGAGAAAGTTTTGAATGCTTTTAACGTCAATTTGTTAAACAATGGCTCTCCAACATTCCTCCACTCAGCCAATGGCTCTCTGTCATGCATTGATCTATCTATATCCTCTTCATCTTTTACACCTAACTTAGCCTGGAGCGTGTTTTCAGATTTACATGGCAGTGATCATTTCCCGATTAGTATTTCTCTGAGTTCTTCTTCTTTTTCCAACTCTTTACCACGTTGGAAATTGGATAAAGCAGACTGGCAGGTCTTCCAATCCCATCTACAGTTTGAGAA
>JAHWFO010041367.1:0-12470 GCA_023313115.1 Rhysida immarginata | reverse complement strand
TATATATAAAGTCGTCCTTTAGTACTCCTTTCATAACTTCAGGATAATTCTCTAATATTCTAATTGCCTTTAGAGAATTATCCTTTTTGCTTTGATAAAGGATAGTCTCTATCCGAAACGTCAGCTTTTTATTTGATTTTATATTTCTAGTTTTATTTTGATTTTACTTATTATTTATTAATTATTTTGTTAATTGTTAATTATTATTTTATGTTTCATTTTATTTAATAACTATTATTTAGTCATTATAGTCGTTATAGTTTGGTAATAGTTAATTTTCGTTCCTGAAAAAATTTGTGCATGGTGAAAGCAGTATTTATGTTTTGTCTGATTATGAGAAAAATATAATCCCTAAAGTTTAAAGAAGTGATAGCTCATAGCAAAGGCTGCGGTTTGTTGGTCGTTTATTTTATATTTGGAGTAGCAGGGATACCAGTGGAATAGTAAATTGACGGCAGATGGCGATTGAGTTCTAATTTTCCGACGTACTTTTCTGTTAATATGGAACAACTCACGCCACCAGAATGGAAACGGATCATTCTTACCGGAAAAATTCCGTTTTGATTTTCTGATTCCGGTTTCTGGTGATGTGGAAACCACGCTTAACCTTGAACCGACAAGTGCCTAAACCGATATGGAGACTATGTCGAAAAATAACCTAATGTATGTACTATCAGTTGGCTATATTGGATGTAAAGTAGGCAGCATTACAATTGGCAATTACTATAAGGAAACATGACTTCCATACAAGTAAGGTATCGTTATGTATCGGCAACATTTGACAATAATGTATGCTACAAAATCATTTCTTGATCTTCCCTCCTTGTTTTTGCAAGCATTCCTGCAATCTGTTGGGCATGCCATCGAAAAACTCCTCCAACAGATCAAAAGACATAATGTCACACATTTCTTCTACCAGACGTTTCCAGTCATTGAAATCTGTTGGGCCATGTTCGGCTAGAGCACATTTACTAAATCTGTGGATGGTGAACGGCCAACTGTGCAATACGGCGTCGATCATTAGCCTCTAGTATCTTGGGTCTACCTGATCCAGCCTTGCGTTCGATGTCTTCTCCTGAATCTTCTCCTGAATCTTTCTTCATTATTCGGTAACATGTTCTGAAAGGTATACCTGATCTTTCACTGGCCTCTTGTCTATTTCAGATGCCACTTTCACAAAGAACTCGGACTGTGTTTCTATTCTGCTGCTCCATTGCTAATATTATCCGTAAATTAACTATGCAACAACCTTACGCTAGTTATATGGCTAAAATGCGATATACCTGCCCTACCTACGTTTATAACGAACCCATTCACCGATTTTGCATGTTGTAAGGTCATTATTTTACATACACTTTAACATTAGGTAAATACTGCAGTTTTGCTAATTATTATGCTCCCTACTTTATGAAATTAAATGCACACGTTTCATTGCAGGCTTGGTAACCTTACTTTTTGATCACCCCTTGTAACTTTTATTGTTAATATAATTGCTGTTGTTGTTCTTTTGTTGTTTATGTAAAAAATCATGTAACGATGCGTTTGTTAATATGGATTTTAGGATAGCCTAATTAAGATAATGAAATCATAAATGCGTAATTTTTAATTAATATGCCAATTATAGATTTTTACCCGTCACTACATTTATATGCTTAAGTTCTAAAAGTAACGGGAGTGTCGTACGCAGATTTTCAAGTGTCGCTTGAATTGCATAAAATATGTATAATTAGGCAGAGTGGTATCAGTGCTGTCAATTCTGCTAGCGGCCGTCTGAACCGCATGTACCGTGATTATGGTTACAAAACAAGAATTCTTAGAGAAAGAATGCGGTATGATATTTAGAGCTAGACGCATGAGAAATTACATTTCTAAAGTGGTGCGGGCATTTAACCTTCCACGATCCACAGTGTTAAGAGTGTACAGAGAGTACTCATTTCAGGCATTGCCTATCATCATGGACAGCGCAGTGGCCGACCACGGCTGCTAAATGTTCGTGATCATTGATATCTGAGTAGAATGGTCCTTCGTAACAAAGACATGTCACTACATACATTAACATCCGCATTCAATTATAAGGAGCGTTCAAAAAGAAACGAGCCGGAGGCTTAGAAACAGAAACCAGTACCTGTATATCAGAAGTATTAGCCTTGGGTGTTCAGGCACTTGTCCCACTGCAATACAAGACGGTGAATTGCTGTCTAGTAAAATTCCCGGGGCTGCGTTGTGAACCAGTTCCGCACGTACTGCTTGATTTCGTCGTCCGAGATGAAACGTTTGCCCCTCAGAGCCTAAATAAGGTGGGTTTTTTAGGGGACCAAAAATGTCATCGTTAATGCGGTTTGGTGTTCCTGACCGGCTAACGACACCCGTCTTTCCCTGAAACACTTGTGCCATGCCTTGACCCTTGCAAGGGACATGCAATATTCAGCATACAATTGTGACATTCTATGATGAATGTCCATTCCCCCTACTCCTTCCGCTGTCACAAAACGAACAAGACCTCCTTGCTTTTCTTTTGACGCCTCCATTTCACTTATTCACTGCTTATACAACGCGAATGACAGTTGGACAATTGACGCTTGCTTCTGCTTCCTTTGTATAGTCACTTGACTTCCATCCTCACCCTCGTAAACGTCCGCACTTTTGTCGGAACCACTCTTTGTTCCACACGCAACGATAACATCATTCTGTCATCGGTTTGCACATTCCAGACTACGGCTCGTTTCTCTTTGAACGGTCCTTACAGAAATATGTCCGAGATCAGTGCAGCGAAATTTGGCACTGATGGGGTATTGCAGCAAACGACCGACTATAGTGTCACCATTCAAGTTGGTGCAAGTTGATGGTAGGTTTTGCGTGTGATGGAAACTATAGAGCCAAGTTGAGAAGAAGGCCCTGTGCAAGCTAATGGCGGCTCTATCATGGTATTGGTGTATCATGGCAGGGTTTGGGCACTCTGATCAAAATAAACCTAACATTGACTGGGAATCGTTATGTCCAACTGACTGGCGACCATTTGCAGCCTTTCATAGCCTTCATGCACACAAATAAGGATAGGATGTACCAGGCGGACAATGCACCAAGTCACCAGGCGAATATTCTCGCAATTGGTTTGAGGAACATTCTAAACAATTTCAACGAATGAATTGTCCACCTAGATCGCCAGACATACTAACCCCATCAAACATACTTGGGATATTATCGAACGATTCATTCGTGCTCAAGAGCCAGCACCTGCTATACTCACCAATTACGTGGGGCTGTGGAGACTACATACTGAACATCTCTTCAAAATACTTCCGCCAACTAGTAGAGTCCGTGCCAAGTCGCGCTGCTGCCATTGCTGAACAAAAGGACGTACTACCGGAGATTGAATAGGTATGCCATAACTTTTGGCACTACGGTGTATTATTCAAATGGTTCGTACCTGGAAAGGGAAGATTTAGAATGACACATTATAACAATAACAAAGAATATTTATTATACCCAATTTCGACTATCATTAGGAAATAACACAAAAATCAAATATGATAAATCTTCAGTTAAATTCAAACTACAAGTAAGTCCATGTCTGGTTAACACGACCTGAAGAGAAAGCCTGAGCGCGTAAACGTCATACATTGTTAAAACGTCATCTTTAATCGCATTTCTACCACGGTCTATAGAAGTAAAAGGTCGTTCAACTCCCGTCATTTTCCATTGTTAAGGGAAACTAGGGAATTCAGATCACGCTAGGAGCCGCATAGTCGCAATGGACTTTCTGCGCTCTATGCGGCACCTAGCGTGATCTGAATTTCCTAACTTGTAAAGTTATTTTATTTATTTAGTTGATGCCCGAAATTAATAGTGAGCTATGTAATGCATTCAATAGTTGGATTGCCAATTATTTCTTTAAGATTATGTAGAATACATTAATTTCGGCAGTATTATGCCAATAATTCCGGCTGCATTGAAACTGAAAATGAAACTAAAATTTCTAGCTCACGCTAGGGTGGCGCTGCATGCGTTTTCAGTCCGATTGTACATGCAGCACCATTTTCAATTGAGTTACCCCCCTATCGGGAGCTTGAAACTTTAGCTTCATTTTTCAGTGGAGTTAAATGACCATCTATTATCTAAAGACTATGATTTCTACCAAAAATAAGCCCGAAATTATGACTAGGTATGATGATGTAACAATGTATGAAATTTTCGCGCTCATGCTTTGAGTAGAGGTGGTGTTGGTCTAGTACTACTGTGACCACAAACAGTGTAAACCTGTCAAGACCAATCTGCTGGAAACAAATTCCAAACACCAGTTTATTATAACTATAATTGGATTATTAGTTCATAATATAGTTCTCTTCAGTATGAATGAATAGGATTCTTAAATGAAGTTAATTCCACAAATTCAAATAGGTTTGAAAGAAAAGTTAACGGTAAAGTTCTAATAACATTGACATCTTATTGAGCCAACGGGATTTGTGTAGCTTCACCCTCTATTAATTCTGCTTCACGGCCCATGGACCATAATCTTCTTTTCTTGGCTCCACGATGTTAGTAACTGATCAACGATCAAAGTTCCAGTACTAAGAGCTTCAAATCTTTCGGGAAAGGGAGTACAGATACTTCTTATTGTCCATCTTGAAATATAAAAGGCAATACCCAATCAAATCTTATTGACCAATAAGCAATATTTCCTTACCTCAAGAACAACAGATAGCTGCACCCATCTAACACGTTCGAAAGTTTTAGGCCTACTTTCAGTGCAGTCCAAGGGTTAATACTTTCCAAGCAGAATTTCCAGGATCAGCTATACGTTGTTCAACTAAATTAAATTGAAACGATTATTTGGGCGCCAATGTTAACCTCACTGTTCCAAAATTTTTAACTAAGCCCAATGCCTACACTTAGAACACCAAATGCCACTTTTTTACGTTTGTTCAGCTCAACCACCTCGTTCGTAAAAACCCAAGAATTAAAAACAAAAACCCTGAGCGAACAATGTCAAAGATAATTTAATTCGCGCTTATGACAATGGTGATTCCACTGCTCGCTGTTATAACAATGAAACAGCAATGCCATCACTAATAACCTTTATTCCGGGCACTTCCACAACAAATCTCATTGACTCCAATTATCCAAGATTACAGTTTAGGAATAAATATTTACTTCATCAGTATTAGATAACGCATAAATAAAATAATTGTTTGGTAATGAACCTTAATAACAAAACAAAAACAATAACTCAATATGTGGCAATCACTTTCCACACACGCCCCACCACAAATTCAAACACAAATGCTATACGCTAGTATTTATACTTCACCCGGGCACTAGCTCTTATTCATAGTTAAGCCCAGCCTCTCTTTCCTGAAGGCTGTTCCAATTTAACATTTTATCTAGAGCGTCAGTCTCCTCAGCCTCAATGAACCTCCTCTTCCTCCCGGCCCTTCGATTTCAGAGGTCAACTCTGGATGATGAATTTCAATAGGCAATCCATACCCTCCATCATCCTCCGATTCCTCACTCCCTCCTGATTCTTATACAATACTAGGCAATCCTTGTTTGACCAGTTTCTGCTGCCTACTTCTCTCAGGGGCACGCCAGCATAACTTAACCTTCTTCCCCATGGGTGAGAAGTTTTAAGTTAATCAATGACGAGGTACCCGGGTACCCAAGTCCTTCATCACGGATTTACCTGGGAATTATGAAAATACATTATTTTTATAACTTATCTACACGTGTTGTTATTGATATCAATATGAAATCTATAGCAAAAATCTTAAATTTTTTTTATTTTAGTAAAAACTTTCAGTTCTGTTTTATTGAAAACTTTCAGTTTTATTTTTTCTGAAAACTTTCAGTTCTGTTTTTCTGAAAACTTTCAGTTTTAATTTTCGTGTTAGTTTTATTTTCTGGTATTCACTCAATGCTTTCTGTACTTGAACTTGCTAGTTTTATATTAGCACAAGACCAACATAAAAATGGCAAAACGTGATCAAGCATTCTCATTGGAAGAATTAAGTCACTTTTGAATTCTATGAGTTTTGAGTTATATGCACTTACTATAATGCCGAATTCATCTTGTTGTAGAATGAGTTTTGAGCAACAACAATCATTTCTGGATAATTTCATTGCTGATTCAGAAAGTGATAATGAGTTGTATTGCTCCAACATTCCTGATGATCTCAGCGTTCCACCAAAAAACAATCAAGCTCTTCAAGATGAAAAATCTGATATAGAAGACGTCAATGCTGATCATAATGCCCAAATAGAAATAGATGACTGTTCTGAAAGTTACAGTGAAGTCGAGTATGAAGAAAGTGTTCCCGAACAGCAGATGCTGTATGGCAAGGATGGAACTGCATGGAATCTGACAAATCCTGACAGTACTCAAACACCACAGCAAAACATTTTACGCCAAAAATCAGGACCTGTAAAAAAACTCAATCCCTTTCAGTTCTTGAAACCTACAAGTGCATTTTTGATAACATTATGTGCAATATCATAATCAGGGAAACAAACAGGAAAGCCAAATCTGTATATTCTCAGTGGAATGCAGAAAATCCAAACAGCCCTCCCAAAGTTTGGAAGGAGTTGAAAGACGAAGAATTCGATAGTTATCTTGGAATTCTCATTACAGCAGGGTTTCACCATTCTTGCTCAGAAGACATCAGAGAACTGTGGAAGAGTGATGCTAATCCGTTATATCGTGCATCTATGTTAGTGAATAGATTTTGGGAAATAACTAGGTTTCTTCGTTTTGATAATGTTACAACAAGGCAATATAAGTTGAAAAATGACAAAGCAGCAGCAATTTCAGAGATATGGCTCTTGATGAATATGAATATCAGAGCTCATTATGTGCCTTCCGAATACCTTACTGTCGATGAACAGCTACTTCCATTTAGGGGTAGAACAAGATTTACCCAGTACATGCAGTCAAAACCGGCAAAATACGATATCAAAATATGGTGGGTGTGTGATGCTGCAAATTCTTATCCGCTCACTGGGAAAATATACACCGGGAAATCAGCTGAAGGTCGTGAAAAAAATCATGGCGAAAGAGTAGTAAAAGACCTGTGCTGCCAATTCAAGAAAAGTGGTCGGAATGTTGTGATGGATAACTTTTTTACAACGCTTCCTCTGGCACGATTCCTACTTTCTTGGGGTTTGTCAATGGTTGGGACATTGAAAAAAAATAAGCTTTACGTACCACCACAAATGCTCGCCAACAAATCGAGAGAACCACTGTCTTCTCTTTTTGGATTTAGCAAAGTTACAATGGTGTCGTATGTGCCAAAAGCTAACAAGTCAGTCATATTGTTGTCAACCATGCATTTCACAAAAGATGTAATTGGACCAAAGAAAAAGCCCGAAAACATTCTGTATTACAACCGGGGTAAACGTTTGGTGTTGACAATATGGATAAAATGGTATCGCACTACACTTCCAAGAGGAACACTAGAAGGTGGCCTGTTGCAATGTTTTTTAATATGATTGATTTAACTTGCCTAGCGGCTTATATCATTTACATGGAAAACAATACGTTAGAATCAAAGAAAAATAACAGCTGGCGTGCGTTTTTGAAAGATTAAGGTAAACAACTGGCAATGCCAGCGATTGAAACTCGGTCCAGAAACCCACGAGCTTTTCAGCACTTCAACACGAAATCGGGAATAGAATGCATGCTGGGAGGGCCTATTGCAAGTTGTATTTCTGCAGGTGATGAGAGATTCCTTAGGTCGCCTTATAGTAACTGGAAGTTATGTTTGCAAATCCACCAAAAAACGTAGAAAAACAAGAAAATCTTGTTCCAATTGTCATCGCCTTTTGAACTGATGTTTTTACTGATTGATATTATAATTATCTTAGAATTGCTTTTGTAATTAAAACTCATTTAAAATGTGATCATTATTTTATATCTTTTTTATATCGTTTTCTTGGGTAATAGTTGTAGGGGTACCCGGGTGCCCTTATCATGGATGTAAAGTGTAAAAGAATTTCAAAATGTTTTTTTGAAATTACACAAACTTTTTTAAAATTATTTTTTCATAAAACTGCATAGGATTACCAACTTAAAGATGTCAAAAAATACCACGGGGAAAATACGAATGTCTGATAGATAATTTTTATGTTAAACACGAAAATGGTAGCCGGGTACCCCGTCATGGGGAAGAATGTTAAGCCTGTCACTCTGAACATTTACTTTGTCTTTATCATTAAACCCTTCAATCAGGTAAGTGACATCAGATAACTTATTTGTAATACGAAACCGTCCTGTATATTTGTAGGAATATTTTCTTTTCCTTCCGTCTTTACTTTTGATTTTCTCCAGACGAGCCTTTCTTTTCCCTATCCCTCTCAATGATCCGATTAGGAATTTCGGTTAGGTTCGCGACCAATTTCTCTCGGTATCCTGCTCCAGACCCTCATCACTCCCTTGATTATCTCCTAATCTTCGGGCGTTCTGGGATCAAACCCATATACCAAAAAGGCAGGTACCACCCCCAAGCTTTCATTTACATGTGTTCTAAAAGAAAACAAAGGCATAATCTAATTTACTATCCCAATGCTTAGGATGATCTTTCCACAATGCAGTAAGGTTTCTCTCAAAGATTTATTGAACTATTCCATGATCGCATTAGAGGTTGGCCTATAGGCTGTGGTCAATTTATACTTAATTCCGAGCTCCCTACACATTTCCCTTATTACTTCTGACTAAAAATTTGATCCTCGGTCACTAATCAGTTCCCGCAGTAATCCATACCAACAAACAATGGTCTGTATTAGGGTCTGGCTTACCGTCAAAGCAGACGTTTCCTTCAATGGCACAGCCTCTGTAAATCGGATCATTATATCGACAAAAACCAAAATTTATTTGTAGTCATTATCTGATTGTGTCATTAGGCCAAGAATATCCATGGATATTTTTTGCAATGGTTAATCTGCCACATTCCCTACATGGAAGGGGCTCTTGTGTTTTGGGTCGTTGACATCTTACACATCCCTTAACATAGGCATTGACATCCTTTAACATCCTGGGCTAGAAATAATTCTTCTGCAACTTACGCACTGTTACTGATACCCCCCTATGACTTGCCGAAGCGTTATCACGATTTAAACTAATAATTTGGGCTGGCATTGGTTCAGCTACCACAACTCTCGTGTTCCTATAGGGATGCTTATTTGCTCGCCGTACTAACAGATCCCTGTACTTGGTAAATACCCCTTCTTGATATCCCACCTCAGTCTTCTGCACCTTTTACATCGTCCTCATTTTCCACTTATCCCGTTTTTAAGCCTCTCGTAATCGAGTAATCAACTCGTCTTTGGCTTCCACCAACGAAGTGTCGTGACAATACCGCGACAGAAGATCAGGTATTATGTTCTCCCTCCCAGCAAGATGTTGGAACTTTAAATCTAGCTGTTCTAGTTGCAAGGCTCACCGAAGAATCCTGTGATTTGTATCACGCATCTGTTGAATAAAACAATGGTTTATGATCAGTTCTCACTATCGTAGGAAGTCCTAAGATTATATGACGAAATTGCTTAACTGCCTTCACTATCGCCAATGCCTCCTTCTCTTAATGGCAGCATACAACAGCTGCGCTCCCTGTAGCTTGCTGCTGTAAAAGGCAATGGGACATAGTTGACCTACCCTTTCATGCTGCAGAATTGCTCCTATCACTTTCTCTGAGGCATCCGTATCCAGGATAAATGCCTGGGTATAATCCGGAGCAATCAACCCCGGGAGTTGCGTCAATCTCCAAATGCCCGCTGGCATGCCCAATCCTACTGAAACCTTACTCCCCTCTGAGTTAATCTTGTAACAGGCTCTAATGTTAATGATTAATCTCTTATCAACGGGCGATAAAAATTGATGGCCCCTATCATGGCCCTCAACTCCTTTACTGATCGGCATACCTTCAAATTCATGATACTTAGAAAATTTCTCAAGTCTGGTAATGGTACTTGCGGTGAAATAGTGTCCTAAATATCGAACCTCTGAGCACAAAACTGACACTTGATGGGCTATACAACGTCCATCCCGTTTTCTCTGAAACGTACCGAAACCCAAGATAAGATTTCACAATGTTCTTTAATAGTTTTGGAAGAAATTAGCACATCATCCATGAATATATGGACCCCATACCCAATCCTATCCTATAATGTGTCCACGATATATTTCTGAAAAAAGGTGTGATGAGTTCTTGGCCCCCTGGGGAAGTCTCGCCATCTGATATTTCCACCAAGGAGTCTGGAAGGAGTAACACTTTCGTATGGATTTGTCCTAAGGAATTTGAAAGTATCCGTTGTTCAAATCCAATACCGAGCAAAATTGTGACCCTTGCAAATCATCCCAAATATCCTTTACTATTGGTGATGGAAAATTTACAGGATCCGTCACCTTGATCACCTGTAATCACAAGTTCCGTAGGTCCAGTGCGATACGAATCTCACTGTTGCTTTTGGGGATGATATACACTGGCGCAATCCATGGACTTATAATTTTTTTCGACAATCCCTGTCGCTTCCAATTCCATTAGTTTTTGTCGATAAGCTTCTTGGTATGTATGAGGAATCTTGTACTGCCTTAAGAAAATCGGCACTTTCCTATATATCATACTGGGCAAGAAAGTCCCTTACACCACGAACACAGGACATATCCTCTGCAAAACAGTCTTGAAAATCAACAGCTTAACCAACAGCCCCTTTGGTCCTCAAACAAATTACAATGTTTAACCCTTTAGACCGTTGGCATAGCTCTAATACCCGAATATGGGATGCTTGCCAATTTCGCTTCCCCAACTGTACACATAATATACACCACAATACACTTACGACCACTAGCAGACGGCTCTTAGGAACCACTATGGGGCTCATTCTCATAGTTCACCGCAATTCCACCATTCATCAGTCCTCCTAAAATAATATTCTGCCTCAGTCTCTATAACAATGAACCACATATGTTTAATTATTGACTCCTCGGATTCTAGTAATAGAACATTACACTGAGATCCATCTACTTAAAACTACTAATATTTATAGCTTTCCTCGGTCTCCAAAGACCCGGTCTTCTAACTACGGCTGCTGGACACACGTTCTTCCCAAGATTCGGCACCAAATACGTGTGATCACACACAGAGTAAACCTGTCAAGACCAATCTACTGGAAACAAATTTCAAACACCAGTTTATTAGAGCGAAGCGTTAGCGAAGCTCTGTTATCAGGCGAAAATCAAAAATTCTTTGTGCGCATAAAATTTTTGAACCAGAGAACGTAGAAAAATGAAATTTTGCACACAGCTGGACATGACCATCCTGATGGTCACTAAATAAAAATTTTAAAAATCGGTTCAGCCATCGAGGAATAATCACCATTTAGCTGTTCCCATTGAAATGCATTGAAAAAAATGTAAACAAACAATTGCACGCGCTAATAGATTTTTCAACATAGAAAATATGGCGAAGCCCTTCGCAAATTTTTTTCTGCACCATCGATTTTTGAGACCATTTTATCGAGTTCTTAGAACTTTTATCACCTGTTTTTTTAGAGCGAAGCGTAAGCGAAGCTCTGTTAACAGTCGGCAATTCGATGACCGCATAAAACTTTTGACACGTAATAGTCACAACAATGAAAATTTGCACGTGCATGCGCATGACCATGGTGATGGTCAAGAAAAAAAAATTTTTCAAATCCGACCTACCATCGAGGAATAATCACCCTTCAATTGTTCCCATAGGAATGCATTGAGAAAAACGTAAACAAACATTGCGCGTGCAAATAGAATTTTTGACATACAAAATACGGCGAAGCCCTTCGCAAATTTTGCTCTGCACATTCGATTTTTAAGGCCAAATTTCGAAGTTCTTAGAACTTTTAACGATATTTTTTCGATTTCATTGCATTCTTGAATATTGAATCTACATTTTGAGGTATATATTGTAATTCTAAGTGCTGTAATCACAGCGTAATCACAATATCTTTTTTGTGTGGTTGTCGACATTGTCTACTCGCCAACTGAAACTCGCAACCACTTGAATGAACTGCCGATGTGCATTCTCGTCAAATTCGCAACCTATACTGGACCAGCATTAACCAATGTAGCAGTTCCTATTTTACCGATCGCCGTTGGCTTCAAAAAAGGAGGAGTATCTTGCACGCGTAAGCAATTTCCGCTTAAGTTAGCCTATGCAATCACCAGACACAAAGCACAAGGAATCACTGTTGATAAAGCAGTCATAGACATTGGTGATTCAGAATTTGGACTTGGCTTATCGTACGTGGCATTTTCACGAGTGAAGACCATCACGGTTTATTGATCGAACCGGCATTTGCAAAGCCGCGGTTGATTAATATCAACAACCATGCATCGTGGAAGGTTAGGCGTGAAGAACTTGCCAAATTACGCAGTTTAAAATGAAATTGTTTCAACAATAAAAATTAATATCAATTTAAAGAATTTAGTTAGTCATTTTCTTAAC
>JAHWFO010041365.1:2773914-2807780 GCA_023313115.1 Rhysida immarginata | reverse complement strand
ACAACTGCCACTCCTCTTCAACAGTACCACGATCACTGGGTAGTTCTTTGAAACTTGAAGATATGCTATCTGCAAAGGTCTTCCTCACAGCTCTATCCTCCAGTGCCTCCCATTTGATGCGCCAAGTTTGTCTGAACCTAGTATTTCGCTTGGTTGGCATGGATTCAGAGAACCGCAAAGTGAAGACAACAAGGTGGTGATCAGTTGATAGTTCTGCCCCTCTTCTCACACGAGTATCCAACACTGATCGGAATAAGTCAGCTGAAACGATTACAAAATCAATCAGTGACTTCTGGTCCATTGCATCCCTGTACCAGGTATACTTATGGACATCCCTGTGCTGGAAGAAGGTGTTTGTGATGGAAAGTCCATTGTTGCAACAGAGATCCAACAAGCACCTCCCATTCGCATTTAAATCGGGGTCACCATTCCTCCCAATCACGCCCCTTTATGTGGTTAGTTATGATTATAATTACTATGATAATCAATCCAGTCAGGCACCAGTTCCAAAAAATAAGATATGAAGCGACGTAAAAAAATTCGGAAATAAGTCCAGATATTTTCAAGAAATTATCCGAGAATATAGTTTTTCAGTTCTCGGCGAAAAGTCTTATAATCAGACAAAGTGCGAATTTCGTTAGGGATCACAGCCCATTCTGTAATCCCTGCGTGAGTAACACAATTACTTCCATACTTATTTTTAGCCTTTGGTAGGTAAAGTTTGGCAGCTTGTCTAGTAGGATAATTATGCTTATCCATAACAAGTGTGGGCGATATGGGGGTTGTTGTTAGGAGGATCGAATGCAATACTTTATAAATAAAAATACCCAACTGAAATTTATATATTTGCTGTATAGTAAGTATTTTTAAAGTAGAAAAATAACCGGAAACCGACGTACCTCTAGGGACCTTCATAAGGGTTTGGAGGAACCATTTTTGAAACTTTAGGATCCTAGACATGTTGTAAAGCGTGGTAGCTCCCCAGAAAATGACACCGTAACATAAACTAGAGTGGATCAAAGCATAATATAATGAAATTAACACATAAGGTGGTAAATAGTTCAGTCTGGAGAGCTTACCCATGTTTCTATTTAATTTTAACAGGAGGGCATTCACATGAAGATCCCAAGACAAGTCGTGAGAAAGTTCAATCCCCAGATATCTGAAAGATTCTGCTAAGTTAATCAAATGTTTATCATAATAAGTGGTGGATTTGGTTGGAACATTCAGTTTCTTGCGTTGGTAAAAGTACATCACTTGAGTTTTATTTATATTAACAGACAATTTATTCTCCTCACTCCATTGGAACAGCAGGTTAGCAGCATTATTTAATGAAGACGCGAGGTCACTTGGTTCCTTATGGGCAGTTAGCAAAGCTACATCATCAGCGTACATTATAACTTTACAGCTGTTAAACCGTAAGGGGAGATCATTGATAAATAATACAAATAGCATCGGAGATAAGATGGAGCCCTGTGGGACCCCTTGATTTCTGGTTATTATAAATGAAGAAGTGCCTTCGATAATTAGAAAGTACTTTCTGTCTTGTAAAAATCCAGCTATCCAAGCCAAAGGGGGCCCGTATATATGGTAATATCTACCTAACTTTGACAGTAATAGAGGGACCGAAACGGTGTCAAAAGCTTTAGTAAAGTCGACAGCGACGCCACCAATTTATTGTTAGTCATTCCAGATGTTATGAATTCTGTGAGCTCAAAACATGCCGTTTCGGTACCTCTATTCTGCGTAAATCCGTGCTGGCTATCGCAAATAAACCTCTTTGAAGAGACATAGTGCTCAAGTCGCCTAAAAAAATAATTTCTCCCAAATTTTAGAGAAGACCGATAGTGATGTTATGGGCCTGTAGTTACTGAAATGGGGGTGACACGGGCAAGTTTCAAAGAAGAAGGAAAAATGCCAGAAATCAACGAAGCGTTAAAAAGGGATAATGAAGGGGCAGTAATCTCATGCTTGACCTTTCTTATAATATCCGCCCTGAATCCTAACGGATCAGGGGTAAAACTGGTTTTTAAGCCTGTAATAATTTCGGCAACCTCGTCTTGAGAAGAAGGAGCAGCAAAGAAACATGAGGGAGAACTTGGGCAACTACCGTTAACTTCATGTTCGCTGAGTAAAGTTGCCGTCGCATCTGGAGGGAGCAATGCGTGTAAAAAAAAACCGTAAGATCAGAAGAGTTAACGTTACTAGTGTGTTCGAAAGGTGATTTATACACTCGTGGACCCTGTATTAATTTATCTATTTCTTTCCATCTATCTTTAGATGAGTACAGACGCTGAAAAAGTTCGGCAAAATATTTAGTTTTTGCCTGGTTGATGCGTTTTTTTAGCATATAAGAAAAATCTTTAAATTTACACATGCCTAGGGGAGTGGGGTTTCTTCTAGCTTTTAAGTAAAAGGCATTCTTCCGTTTAATTAGACTCAAAATGTCCTGGGTAACCCATGGACGTCGGGGGACAGATCTCTCAACATGAATAGGCTTACGCCTAGCTATAAGGAAATAACGTTCCCAACCTAATCGAAAATGTGCTATGAACCTGTCGAAAGCAATATCTATGTTATTGATAGGAGTTAAAATAAAGTCCCAATCGGATAAGGCCAAGTAGGATCTAAAAACAGAGATACGGGTCTCGGAAAACAATCTAGATTGAAAGCAATAAGTGGGAATACCCAGATTGGTTTTATGTTGAAAGATCAATAACAAAGGGAAATGATCACTGACACTGACACTTAACGAGGTACTGAGTAGTGATCAGTAGTGATCATTGCCGAAAAACAACAGTCTATAGTTGTATACAAATTGTGCTGAGGGGAATAATGGGTATATGAATGCAATACTTTGCGCAAACCTGAACGAGTGACGGGATCTAAAAAAAGATTTAGAGCAACAGACGGCTTTCCCATATCAATGTTAAAGTCACCCAACAAAAAAATATCTTTGCCTAACAGTTGTAATTCTAAAAGTAATGAAGAAAGGTATGAGCAAAAAGTTGAAAAATCCCCGGATGGAGGTCGGTAGACCATAATTAAGCTCTTCCTTTGATTTATCTGCAGGGTCAGAATTTCATAGTCCCGGGTGATAGATGTCCAAGAAGACATAATTGAGCAATTATATTTAGCTGAGACATACACGCAGACACCCCCTCCTCGATTACCAAGTCTATTAATCGAAAAAACTTTGTAATTAGGCATAACGGGGATATCTGCATGATTACTGCTCCAAGTCTCCACCAGGGCAATTATTGATGGCATAACCTCAAGTAAACTGAGGTTACATAAAAATGTGTCATAATTGGCAAAAATACTCCGAATATTACAGTAGAGTACTGATAAGTGTCGATGGACATCAGGAATTTTTAATATAGCTTCGTTAGCCGTTTCCAGAGAAATTGGCAAGGAACTATTAATACCTGAAGACATGTGAGATCGTACCAGGACCGAAAATGGAAAATTATGGTTAGTAATAATTCGATGGACTAAAACTTAATAGTTAGAGTTACACCAAATTTAACTAATAAGTAACAAATAAATAACAAAGCAGTATGGAGCCTAGATAACTGTTATGTACATAAAGAACAAAATAATATTGTATATGTAAAAACGAGTTACCATCTCTCATTTCAAAGACCGTATTAATATAATATTAGCAAGTGACATTGTTATTAGACTGGTGCAGGGAATTTTTATATTACTACAACATGAATAATACCAGATTTACATAATTAGTTAAAAGCAGAATTTAACAGTCGTCAAAAAAAAAAAAAAAAATAGATCAGCGACAATCGGTTCAACTTTGATGCAAATCGGTGAGGAGCACTAGCTGTCTATTATAAGGAGAAACTTAATCGGTTATGGGTCGTGGCATCAACGCAGATCATCCTCAGAAGATAATTGTACAAGCTTACCATTGCTATTCCGAGTAAAAATCCTTCCTCCGGAACACCAAACTTGCTTCGGTTCCAACACAGATTTTGCATCTCTTAACAACTTGTAGCGTGCCGTGGTAGGTCATCTAATATAACGATAGGTGAATGACGCAGTTTACGACGATTCTTTACAATACGATCTCTGTGCTGTTGAGGACAATTGCACCAACACTGGTCTAGTATTATTTGCATTTCGAGGGCCGAGACGATGGATAGCCGTGATATCGACGGGCGTGAAGTTAACATCCAGCTTATCGGCACAAATCTCGATGAACGTAGAGACTAAATCTTCCGACGGTGTCTCCGGAACGCCCATTATACGGAGGTTGTTTCTCCGGGAATATTGCTCTAAAACGTCAATTTGGAGAATCACTTGCTTAATTAACGACTTCTCGTTAACAAATATAGCACTCTCTGCTTTTTCTAAACGAGTATTTATCGATGAGACTTGCTTTTCAAGCTCAGCAATACGTGAAACCGAAGTTTCCACAGAAGCTATGAGGGGAGTCAGCTTATTTGTAATATCGGTGAGTTGAGATTCCAAACGGTTACCTAATTTGGCCAGCAGCACTGTTACTAATTTCTCGAGTGATTTGTCATCATTAAAATAAATATCCAAAGCTTTATCGATGGAAGACATTAAAGTATCGTCAGACAATTTACTCGGAGAGTCCATCACCAGCTGACGGGGGATTCCTCCTCTGGTAGGATTTGATTTTTTATCGTTATCTTTAGGCATAATGAATTATTAGTTGTAAATGTATTGATTCTAGATGTAAAACAAGTACTCACAGGAAATCAGAGTTCAAGCAGTATAGACAGTAATACTCGTAATATAATTACATGTTCTACGATGCAACATTCCAGACGTAAGAAAATATAATAGGCTGATAGAATTCACATTACATATTGTACTATCGGTCGACTACTTATCCAAAAAGTTCAATAGGATAAATGAATAGTTAGAACTTTACATTTGTAACGACTCCTATCTGCTTCTTTACGGAGCTCACTCGCGCAACTCTACACTCGGCGCCATTATTATTATTATTAATTTTTTTTTTCTGTTGTTGTTTTGTAATTACTCCGTAATGTTAATTTTATTTGTTTAATATTTCTTTTTATTTATTTTATTTTTTTTTAATCTTGTAATTCTAATTCTTTTTGCTCGATATTGTAGTTCCGTATTGGCTTGATTTAGCTGTGTGAACACAATAAATGAATTGAATTGAATTATTAAAACATTTCAGAACACTCTAGATAAGTTAATTTCATGGATCAAAATAAATAAATTAATAAATTAATATTTTTTTTGAATAAGCTATACTACGTTTCTGATTTATGTTTCATTTTTGGTGTGAAAATGAATTTTAACAATCAAGTTAAGACTGTAGTTAATAAAGTGAGAACAACCACTGGTGAGATAATTAGGAAGAGAGAGAATTTTGAGAATATTAATTTATTTGGTAGACTTTATGGTGCATTTATTAGACCCTTTATATATATATTTTATTTAAAATAAGACGGCAATAAGCCTAGGGCTTTTTTTCATGTCGTCTACACCAAAAATTAAAACAACAATCAAAATACAAAAGTAAAAAAAAAAAAAAAATTACAAACACAAAAAAAAAATAAAGGTCAAAAGATTAAAATTACAAAGAAGATCAAAAGATTAAAATTACAAAAAAATCAAAAACTAAGAATAAAAAAATTCATGTAAACTCTTTAAAAAATTAGTAGATCCAACAATTTTTCTAATATCATTAGGCAAATCATTAAAAAGATTATTAATAAAATAAAAGAATGAGAGTTTCGTAGAGTTCTTCTTACAATATCGAATTTCTAAAACATAACCTGTTCTCCCATTTTTAAAAATAAAATTACAATCATTGGATAAAACTAAAGAATTCAAAAAAACAAGAGAACGATATTTAAAAAGATCAAAAATTTTTAAAATTCCCAATTCATAAAATTTATCAGAGACATGATCACACCTCTGAATGCCACAAGCAATTCTAAGAGCCCATTTTTGTAATTTTAGTAGTCTATCACGAGGCCCTAAACCACAATTTCCCCATAGTGGCAAAGCATATATCAAATGTGGTTGCAAATAAGTACAATAAATACGTTTCATATACTTTTCATTCAAAAAAGGTTTAAGCCGCCACATCTGAAATATAATTTTGATTACCTTTCCCACAACAGAATTCACATGCGAAACCCATTTGAGATCTTTTTGGATCATTACACCCAAAAGTTGAAAATTATCGACATAATCAATATTTTCGCCTTCATAAATCAAATTTTCGATTAAAACATGTTTTCTAGGACAAATAAATAAACATTTAGTTTTTTTAACATTAACTTTTAACTTATTAATATCCATCCAGATCTTCAGTTTATTCAAAAAAAGTTGCATATTTAAAATAACACGTTCAGGTGAACCAGAGGAAGTTAAAGCACTAGTATCATCAGCAAATAAAAAAACAAGACAGTTCGGTTCAATCACAGATAAATCATTAATCATTATGAAGAATAACAATGGTCCTAAAACTGAGCCCTGTGGGACTCCCAGAGATCTAACAGCTTGTTGAGAAGAAACACCCTCAAAAAAGGTGACACAAGGTCTTTCAAATAAATAACTGTTAAACCACTGCAATAGCTTGCCCCTGATACCATAGTGCTCAAGCTTTATTAATAAGATATTTGGATCTACCATATCAAAAGCTTTAAAAAGATCTAACAATAAAAGAACCACAGTTTTATCTTGATCATTTTCCCTCAAGATGGAATTCCATAAGCTAATTAAGCATATAATTGTATTATTTGGTTAAAGAGAGACATATTAATAAGTTGCCGTTAATAAGCTTATTCAATTTATAAAATGGGTTGGAAGTTTAATTAAATATTAAATCAGTTTATCACGAATATTTAATACAGGATATTAATATATTATAAAAAATCTACAATAATTATTATAACTGTCTGAATTTTTTTGTACCTTCCCGATCTGTTAGATTAAAAAAAAATGTTTTTATTCCTCGACATGCAACTATTTTAAGAATTTGATTAATAATTTAATTCCATATCACTGTTACTTATTATTTATTTTGGTTTTTGTTCACTGTTCGTTTTGGCTTACTTTGAGTATACTTTGAATCGAGAAATTATTTTATATACGCGTAACCACTGATGCTCTAACAGTGTATTGCTTTTCGCCAATGTATGTCAAGCGTATAAACATACATTGGCTTTTTCAACAAGCAAAGCTCAGTTTTGGTTTTCTAAATTCCGGGATGAATCCCTCGATAATCACCCCTACTCTGAACGGCCGGCTGCTGTTGATGAAGATGCACTGAAGGCGCTTATTGCAATTAACAGACGCCAAATCTGTCTTGAATTAGCCAGACAACTCTCTGAGAGAGAGGAAAGTGTGCAAAACCATCGTCTCTTAAAGGGAAAAGTCAACATCTTGTATAAATGGGTCCTCCATGCTCTGTCAGCAGCGAATTATAAGTGCAGCGTCTCATACTTGCTCTTCCACTCTTCCATCTTAATAAAACTTTACAGAATTTCACACCGTCAGAGAATGATACTCTAGATGCGCTCCTATGATATGTAACATCTAATAGTTTGGGAAGAAAAAATAAATTTACAAAAAAAGTCTCACTCCTTAAAAAACAATACGATACTTTTAAATAAATTTGTGGAATAGGAAAGGGGGTTTACCAACCTATAAAAGTTAGTTTACACCATGTCCTTATATGCAATTAAGGAGCGTGGTTTAAAGTAGTGATATATTAGGATATTTTAACATAACCTTGGCTAATAAATCCGACCATTCACGATTGATCGAAAGCGGCCGCGAACATCCTGTCCCAAATGCAACGACCGTCATGCTCAGTGTGTCCCAAAAGTGACCGGAGACACCTAATATTTCTGACTGGTCGCACTCATCGCGGCTGGACTCCAAGGATGGTTTCCCACCTGATCAAATGGTCAACCAGTTCGAATTTCTGAAAATCTGAAGCGTGGTATCAATCTTTCTGACAGTAGTAATGCCTAAATACCAGGTGATCCAAAATTCTAGCACAATTTGTAAAGGTAATGTAACGAGGAGTTACATAGACCTTGTGGTAAAAGACTCCCACATTCAGAGAGAGGATATAAGAAAGGCAGGTTGAACGCAACCAGAATTGAAAGGTTACGTGTGAGTATGCTGTACAAGATAAGTGCTCTTAGTAAAACTATTCAAGAGTCCCTCTAAGTAAAACTGTCAAACTTTTTTCAGAGTCCCTGTACGTTTTACAACAATGAATGTGCGAGTGCAGCGTTGAGAGCGCACCAGTCAATAAAAGATGATTGAAGTGGGAGAGGACTTATGGAATGTGCAGCGCTATGGCAAACGGTGAAGAAATTGGAGGAAGTCGGATCTTTGGCAGCACGACTGCGAACACGTGTTGCTGCACCAGAGATGATTTCGCAGAGCAATGGAAGTGATTGCAATGTGTCCGCACATGAAGACTCCAGTGCTGTCGAGTTTATTGTTTATTGGTAGGATCAATAGAGTAAGTACAATAGGGAACAGGGAAAGAAACGCAAAAGGCAACAAAAAAAGGTTCAAGAATAAAATAATTCTTTAGTAGACGTAAAAAATGGCGGCAGTCGCTCCAACATATCTGGTTTGGTTGGTTTGTTTGGCCCTTTAACGACGTCCTTTTCAACTGCTATGGTCATTTCAGGACGGCGTTAAAGGGGACGCAAATTTTGCCTCGCAAGGGTTCTTTAACGTGCAGCCGGTAAACGACTACACTGGACCAACGGCTTTACTTCCCTTCCGAAGGAAGTGCGTGATCTCAGGATTTACCCCTGAAAACTCCTCGTCGTCCTCGGCCGGGATCGAACCCGCGTACTCGGGTATCAGAGGCGATCACGCAACCTGCTGAGCCAACATATCTGGATACCACAACGGAATGTAATAGCCCGTACGTTGACAGGGAGTCATTCCATAAGTAAATTGCTAGGTAGTGAAAGTGTCTTGATAGAAAGGAATCTCAAATTTAACATATCGGGTCAGCCGATACGAAGATCCCGTGCAAAACCAAACAGGCATTCTGTATAGGACAGTATGAAGAAAACTACGACTTATTCTGAATACCTAGATACCTGTACAAACTGCAACATCACGAACCATCAAGCTGACGATTACGTACAGTGACATGAGTTTCCAGAATGGATTTTCCGCCAGATGGGCAGATGAGGGACACTTTTCCCTCAACAGAGCCATAAACACACAATTGCCACCTCTGGGCAACGTAACATTCCAGAGCTTTCTTGGAAGCGCCACTCCTTCAGCCTAAAGTGACAGTGGGGTGCGTGTTCACGGCTTTCATGCTTTCTTTTTCTTTGAAGAGATATGTGACGCTTTCTTCAAAACCGTTTTCAGTGACACATATATACGAATATTACGTAAAAATGTTACGAAACAGTATTATCCCAAACTTGCAAGTGAGAGATGCAGTGCATCATGTCACATTCAAGCAAAATGAAGCACCACCTTCCACGTTCCATTAAGCAAGTGCTGCAAGACTTCGGGCGTAGCCGGGATTTGTTTTGGGGAGGTGGCAATACAAAAATGCACCAAATACTAGCTCCATCTTAGTCAGTACCAATACTCCAAAGCTTCCCCGTTTACAACTTATTTCTACCAATAATCAAGTAAGTAATTTTGTTGGACTTAAGGTCGGGAGGTTGCCCTCCCCCCTCCCTCTTGGCTCCGCCCATGTGCAATACACGTGTGGAGCGAATTATGTGTTGAGCCGACACTTCTGTAACCATGACTTCTGGGTCACTAGATTTTTGAGGGAACCTAAAAACACAAGTACACAAAATCGATCCACTTCATTAGTTATGGTGAAAGATGCCATTTGACCCCATGCGTCAGCCATACCACCAGATATGCACTTTAATGCACCCCTTCTCGCGACTACAGACAATGCTGGCGAATAACGACCGTCGCATTGAACATCTGATATGAGTGTCCAGTTTCCATCAACACGTGCTTCAAATTCTTGATTGCAGCGCATCTGGCGATGAAAAATTTAACTAAAATGAGTAATATTTTTTTTTATTTCATAACAAATCCGATGCCATTCTGATTATTTATACGCAAACCGCGTTGCTCTGCTCTCAAAACTCCGCGAAATATTACCTTTTCAAAATGTGCTAGATTTTTGGATCACGCAGTATGTATCAAGAAGGGAACGAGGTTAATATACAATCGTCATCACTGGAGCACTAAAATATACAATCGCCGAAAAACCTTAAGCAATCAGTGTTGTTTCATGTTTATGGCAGCGAGAATACACTTACTGCAGGTTTACTGGAACCCATTTCTCCACAACCTATTGGGTCTTATGTGATGGCCCTTTCTTCTAGCAATCGCTCAACATCTTTAAGAGGCTTCTACGGAGAACAGCGAAGTCGATTCTGTTCCACTTCTCTTCACAGGCTTTCCATAATCCAGAAAATGTTCTCGGACAACATCTTATACTAGAAAGCCATCAATTTCATTTGCTGGCAAGTTGGAGCGGAGTTCAAGCTTTAAACTAATTTAACATGGATTAATCATTTAATATATTCAACCCTTATAATTACAAGTACAACTTCATTTCAATTTAATGGAATATTCCAAACGATGTTGGTTTTCCAAGTGTCAGGTTCAAATCTCACCAAAAGTTTCAAGTTTTATAATTTGCGGCATAAATCAAGTTAATGCCCCTTATTTCAGCATTATCCCCAATAAATATGATTAAGATAACTCACTTTTTCTGCCTGTCACCCTTTTTTGAATGCAAAGTGGTCGTTTCAAGTTAATGGAATACTGCAAAAATCATTTCACAAATTTATTGAAAGTGTTTGTAAACTTACATTGAACACCCAACATGAAAAGAAACAATAATTTTACCTCCCTTGAAACACTTAGCATTTATTAATAGGCTGTTGGACCACCTTTGGCTTCATATAGAGCCTTCACTTTTCTAGGCATTAATTGAATTAGTGACTCACACTGCGCAGGAGAAATCGCGTCCCAGATTTTCATCAGCATGCTTTATATGCGTCTTTAGTGACTTTAGTCGGCCAGCAGCAATCCTCTTCTTTACTACTGCCCAAAGCTTTTCAATGAGGTTGAGGTCAAGCGAGTTGCTTGGCCACTTCAACAAAGTCATCTGATGGTTTTCTAACCATTCCTTGGTTGATCTGGATGCGTCGGCGGGGTCCAAATCCTGTTGGAAGATGTAATCGTAATCAGAAAACATAGCTTCTCCTGCTGGAATAAACAATATCTCCAAGATTGCTTTATAGGACTCGGAATTTACCTTTGAGTTGATAATAAAGTTATCAACACCGTGCATCCCCACACCATTATTTTCACTGATCGTTTCAGGCAAGATGAATGGGTATTTTCATCCCTTCTGCTCCAAACACGTGGCCTTTGATCACCAAACTTCATGAAATACTTCATTCATCATAAGTCCAATGCCGTCGCTCTTTCGCCCATTCATATCTCTTCTTTTGTGCAGCAATTACATGAGGCTTGGTTTTTGGCACACGCGACCGAAATCCGAGATCTCTCAATCTTCTCCATGTAGTGGTACTGGATATTTGAGTTCCACAACTTCCTCAGATCCCCGATACTTTTGAATCTGTTGTTCATTGCCAGATTCTTCAATGTCTGGTTGTCTCGCCGTGTTTTCTTCCGTTTCCGGCCACATTTCTTCCGTTGGCTTTGCGTTGGCTTATAGTCTCTTAAATTTTTAACAATTTTTGAAACAGCACTTTGAATAAATCCAATCTAAAATACTATTTGGACCTGGGTATTCCCAGCCAAATGCATTCCAAAAATACGCTCTTTCTCTTTCTCTGAGAGATCACGTTTCTTCGCCATTGAATGAAGCAATGTGTATATGTACTGAAAACGAACAGCAGAATACGTGCAACAACGTTTTAGAACTTCTCAAGAGGTATGGAAATGGAATATTCAGACTATTCCATTATTATGAAACGGCGCTCGCAGTATTCCATTAATTTGAAACGACCTCTTTGCATTCAAAAAGGGGTGACAGGCAGAAAAAAAGAGTTACCTTATTCATATTTCTTGACGATAGTGCTGAAATAAGGGATAATAAATTGATTTATGCCGCAAATTATAAAACTCCAAAGTTTTGGTGTGGATTTGAACCTGAAACTTGTTTTGGTTTGATTTGTTTGGTATTAGCGTCCTTTTCAACTGCTATGGTCATTTCAGGACAGCGTTATAGGGGCCGCAAATTTTGCCTCGCAAGGGTTCTTTAACGTGCAGCCGGCAAACAACTACACGGGACCAACGGCTTTACTTCCCTTCCGAAGTAAGTGCGTGATCTTAGGATTTTCCCCCTGAAAAAAATCCTCGTCGTCCTCGGCCGGGGTCGAACCAGCGTCCTCGGGCATCAGAGGTGATCACGCAACACTGAGCCACCGAGGCCGATGAACCTGAAACTTGGAAAATCAGCATCGTTTGGAATCTTTCATTAAATTGAAATGAAGTTGCATGTTCATTTTAATTGACTTACTTATTGAAGCATAAAATGTAACTATCAGTGTAAATTCAGGCAAATGAGGTAAGGGCAAACTAAGAAAACCTTAGACCACTTCCACGACGCCTATATTGGGTTGAAGATGGTTATTTCAAACGGAATAGGCGTTTATCAAGGCGTATATCAAGCTTTCCAAGTCAATTGGTGTTTGTTTTCTAGTTGTTTTGTTGGTGATCAAGCGATTCCAATCAAATTCTTTGACAATCAACATGCCTACCAATGACTTGTCCCGAGAAAAATACGACTTGATAAACGCCTACAGCAAAATTTTTCCATCACGTCACCAAAAGTCCCGTTGCACAATCCTTTTAACGTCCATAAGTTTAGACGGAGCATTACCTTGCAACCTTTTGCCAACTGCAGATAAGAAGGGAGACCGTGTACTTCGTCAGATGATGCCTCCCGAGCAGTGTTGTTATTGTGTTCAGCAGCAATGAATGTTACAGGTACACCTAAGTTACGAAGGCATGATTCGTTATGTTCCGAAATTTCCTTATTGCGAGACATCAATGTAATGGCGTTAGAAAAATGGGCTTTCTCGTTAAGATTCTAACTTACAAATTCTCACGACTTTTTTTTCCAGTGCTTAAATATCGTATTGCAAGAAAACGTGAAAGAGAAAGGAGGGGGAGAACGGATATATAAATCTCATGGTATTTAATGAATTGTAAAGTGAATTACAGATAAATGGTAGATTAATGCGTAAAGTTCAACAATCTCAGGGAATACAGAATGTTTTTCATGTATCCTACCTCTTCGCCAGCTAAGATAGCCGATGACGACCGACCAGAGGACTCGATAGTCACGGAGCAACTAGCTTCCAGCCCGGAGAACGACATAACCTTCACGAGTGGCCCGTCATCTGCTCGTCTAGAGGACATCGGCACCGCAAGCGCCCTCCGCGAAGGGATCTCTCGCTGCGAGTCGCGTTTGGCTGCGTTGTCTCTTCACGAGGGTAACGTGAAGCTTAATTTAATTTCTAGTCTAGACTCAACGAAGGAATTAGAAATTAAGTGCTCCGTTACAAACTTCTTTTGTGTTCATTCTTTCCTGCCAGTTTAAAGAATATTCGAACTCTTTTCCAAAGTATTGCAAGTTACTGATTACTCTGCTAATTTTAGTTGTTCAATATTTATATTAGGGAACGCAACAGGAGCCACTCCATCAAACCCCGAGGGGTCACCGCCATCCTACGTAGCGGTGAAGTACGGCGCTCACGCCCGCCCTCATCTAGCAACACAGCAAATTGTAATCGACGCCAGGATCCCAATTAGGACCGGACGAGAGATAGAATACATGAAAAACATTCTGTATTCCCTGAGATTGTTGAACTTTACGCATTAATCTACCATTTATCTGTAATTCACTTTACAATTCATTAAATACCATGAGATTTATATATCCGTTCTCCCCCTCCTTTCTCTTTCACGTTTTCTTGCAATACGATATTTAAGCACTGGAAAAAAAAGTCGAATTCGGAGGTGGCGGGGGCAGCTGAATCGGGCGAGTCGTCGTCCGCCGACGTATTCAGATCGCTGTCCGATGCGCCCACGTCGGGTGAAGCGTCCAGGGGCGACTTTGAAAGCGGGGCCAAGGGCGGAGCACGCTCGTCAGCAACTGTCCTATTCGGGGGCTTTGAGCCGTAGTCTTTCACTCCTCTTAAATTTGGCCGGGGCTGAGATTCACCTTGCTCGGGCGCCGAGCCGACAAATGGTCCGCTAAGTCGAAGTCCGTGGTCGTCTCGTCTTTGGTCGGAGGCACTATCGATATGAGACACAACATCGGTTATCAAAAATTCATCATTTTTCATCACTTGCCTTATTCACAGTCCGAGAACACGATGCTGGGTTTAAATCGTCTTTCTCCCGGGCATCTGGCGTCTGGCGCACTTGCTTTAAAGATGCGTGCAGCCCTTGGGCTGCTACATCTTTAACTAAACGCCTCTAAATGATGTCCTTTCACCAAAATGGTGAACCATTACAACTCGGCCGGAAAGGTAAAGAGGAAAGAACGGTCCCCTCCGATGACCGAACATAAGCGCTGAGATGACGAATAATAACGCTTAAAAACAAGAGGACCTAACCGTAGCCATTCCAAATGGAGGAAAGAGCGGAGATTGAAAGGCACTTCTCTCCAGACACCAGAGGGCGATGGAGTATTCCCCAAAGTTCTTTCTAAACGAGTATACCAAATTTCTTTGTTTATGAACCTAATAGGTACGGCCAGGTCCAACTTAAATGGCTCACCAGTGGAATCGTCTATCAGAAACCGCACGGATTGGTATGTGAAGCTGATTAATTGGTAATGCTGCTTCAGACGATCCCAAATGGACTGGTGAAAGGACACTCATAAAATACGTGTGGAATTGTTTCATCAATTCCACAATACAAACAACCAGCAGACTCAACCAACTTCCACCGATGTAGTCGTTGTGACGTGTGGAATCCATGGTGCAGCAATCTCCATTGGTAGTTGAAGATAGTTCGTTCGAAGGCAACCATTTTGATTGCCTTAAGAATGGCTGCCCATGGATAGTCTGAGTACATACGAAGGATGGTAGTGGTCGCACTCAGGCAAGTCTGCTGGAAGAACCATGATAACTTTAGATGACCCCACTCTTGAGCCTCTAATTGTCGTAGTCCAGGAAGCACAGATAATAGGTCTTTTTGAAAATTTTGATACAGTCTTGGTTGGTGAAAATTCATTATCACTGGTAACGTAGGAGGTAACGGTAGCCCATTCGCCTTGAAAAAAGTTGGTATACCAGTTTCACGCTGTGATTGGTTGCTGCGGAACGACGTCACTCGGATGAATAAGCTCTATATTTAGCAACGCCTTTAGAGTCTTTAGAGACTAACGTGGGGGTAATTTTATTTTTTAAAATAGTCAACAAAAGTGCTGAAAATATTTACCTATAAAATAACATTTCTTTCATTATTTATTCATTACTCCAATTCATACCTCCACTTAAGTTTAATGTCGATATTTGTTGCGTGCTTACATTAGAAGGATATTTTTCTTCATTCGCCTGTGTAGGGTTCCTGGGGATAATATTCATAGATCTATGGTCGAGTAATTTATTATAATTATGTTAGGTAAAAGACTGCGCCAGTGAATTATACTATTCACAAAGTGTATGATATTTTAGGGTTTATCCCACTTACATAAAGATACCTCCGCTTAAACAGGCCCGGCCTGGAGGAAAGAATAGGCACTTAGACTGACTTAACAATTCAACATATAATGTTTATTCAATATTCAACAAATGTATATAAAACAATATTGCATGGAAGGTAATGCAAATGATAAAGATAATTTAAGATATGAATTTCAACTTGGTCAAGCTCCAATTAAGATTCAAATAAAATAATGCAATTTGTAATTAAGAAATGACTTGTGCAATATGACTAATTATACGTTTCGATGAGTAATCATAATTCCAAATAATAACTTAGTAATTAAATTGTGTAAAATACAACAGAATGATTATCAATCAAGGATTCCTTTAGACTAAACTTATAAGACAATGATCAAAGGTTCTGGATATAACAATAATGATAAATTAGTAATAGTGATATGTAAATTAGGTATGTATGTAATTCTCAATTGTTCGATTATACAATTTATATCTCAAGGAAATTCGGGTTATACTGAATTTAGAAATATCTAGTGATAACAATGTCCAACAGGAACTCTAATTATAAATAGTTCTATTTCTCTCGGAATGTAAAATACAAATATGGCTTTAATAGCTCCGAAATAATAATGAATGTAAACTACTGACTGAACAATCTGCTATATTGTTACTGAATAAAGATCTGAACGTAAGACTTTAATAAATACAACTAAACAATTAACTGGATAAAATACAGAATTTAGATTAAATTAATCAGGGTTCTTTACGTATAATATGACTGTTCTAAGTTACATTATAATTGTCCTTCCCACTGTTTGATAGAATAATTCCTTCCCAATTATGAATGTAATATATAAAATAGAAAGAATGAAATCATGTGAGGAATTAAAGAATTGGCCATTGAGACATTAAATTGGAAATGGGCTGTACCGTGTCTTCTCAATCTGTCCGCTCTTGGATCTCTCTCGTCCTCTCTGCTACAACAGCTTGGCGGGAGGGGGGTCGTCCTCGTCCAACGGAGTGGCTCACAGGAAGATCGTCTCTGGCTTCTTGTACTGGATCTGGGTACTCCACGGGGCTCGGTACACATTCTTGCAACATCCCTCGCAAACCATGAAATTATTGAAATTGATGACGCTGGTTCTCAGCTCGATAGAAACTCTTCAAAACACCTCGATAACGCGAGCTAACTAAATTTCAATCTGACGGTTACATTTTCATAAGCTACAATTCAAACTGGATTAATACTAAAATTTTAAACTTCCCATCTGGAACCCTAAGATTACCAGATGTAGGCCGAATTAGTATATAAATTTATGAGTCGTTCGCCGCACACTCGGCTACGGGAATCGTTACATTGCTACTGACTAAACTCTTTTACTTAGCATCTCAGAACTAACAATTTCGATGTTCGATAGCCAATCAAAACCTCGGCATCCACGTGATCATTCCCTGTCTCCTTTCTCTCTTCAAGATCCAAAGTTCGATCCTTACATTCATCTTTCTTGCTTTCTATCTGTTCATCCGGTTTCCGATTCACTTGTCCTACACTGCCCATACAATTTCTATCCTTGAATATGATTCTAACGATCAAAACAAGCTGTGTAAACAGACTCTTGCTTTCTCCTTCTGACAAACCTTAAAACTTGGCTTCTTATTAACAACTCCTTACACCTACGCATAAAAAAATATTTAAAACAATTAATCACTTTATTTAATCTTTCTCTGCATAAAAACTCTTCTAAACTTTATATAAACTCTTAACTTCTGAATCTAAATAGACAATCCTGAACGCGAATAATAAAATAGCTCATTTGCATAAATAATCTGAATATTCAAATTCTAGCTAATTAATTCTCAAAACCTTACACCTGTTTAAAATAAAATAAGGAAATAACCAAAGACGAATGGCCAATTAATTATAAACCTAAAAAATAAGTTAAATTCTTCAGTTATGTAAAGAATAAAGAATGTAAATTTTTCATTATTTTCTGCAGGCCGAATTTTGATCTTCATTTGGTTAATTACGAAAATTCCCGTCCAGAGTTAAAGGGCGCACCTCGGAAAAGCACCTGAAGAGAGCACAGTAGTTGGGGAGCAGCTTTAGAGATAGGAGGATGGAGGTAATTTTGTCGTCAGGTTAATTTCCATTGAAGTTATTAATGATTCTGGTAAAAGTCACTCACATTTAATTCTCTCAGTCACTTATTTTAAATGATTATCCTCTTTAACAATTAATTACAAGCATACATGATGCAATAAAAATTACTCAACAATAAATTTTCAATGCATTAGAGTTAAGTGGTTCCTCATGGCTAAACCTTAGTTTAATGTATCTAAATAATAGTCACGTTTTAAACAGTACTTAAGATTGCATTGACTATACACATTTACCATCCTTTAATAATACGAGGATGGTAATGCACCACAAATTTTTTCTTCAACAATTATTTATTGAACACAATGAACTTATACACATGAAAGAAAGATGTCTCTTCTACACTCCCTATTTTTCCACATAATCTCCGTCCCGTTCTGTGGCCTTCCTCCAGCGAGACATAAGGTTGTGTATGCCCTGTCGGTACTAATCCTTGTTCTGTTCACGCAGCCATGTCTTCACTGTGCGATTCACCTCTTCGTCATCCTCAAAATGTCTTCCACGAATGGCATTCTTCAATGGCCCAAACAAGTGAAAGTCTGAGGGGTGCTAGGTCAGGGTTGTAGGGTGGATGGGGTAACACTGTCCAACCCGCAAACTGGTGTGAGGGTGAGCGTTATCGTGCTGAAGCAAACAATCAGCTGGGTTGTTATGGCGTCCAAGTCGCTTTATGTCCCTTTCGCTCTTTGGCTTTCGCTCTTCTCTCGTCCTCTTTCCTTTCTTCTCCATCTTCACACTCTCTCTTATTTCGGTTTCTTCTGATATCCAAGATATTCTGGATATTGGTTTCATTACTCTGTATACAGAAGGTTGATTATGATTTATGGTAATGATTTGGAGGAAAAAGATTAAGAAGAAAATCCCTTTCTCCACCTGATTGTCAAAGCTGACAAAGGAAACGTTTCCGTTATTCTGTATTGCTGAGTCTATATCACCAAGGTTTGCGATTTCCTTTCTCCAAACAAGTTCATCCTCTTGCCGTCGGATGCCACGCTTAAATATCATAGAACAATTATCTCACTCATTGACCAGTCCCCCGATTTAAGCATCTCCGCCCCATTATTCCTCTCAACCCCACCAACCTACCCTTAATGCCCTTATCAAAATCAATAAGCCTAATATGTCCATACGCCTGGTTTTTAACTACTCCCCTGCCTTTACCCATGTTATTGATAAATCTCTCTCCTCTTTCCTCTTCATCCGTAATCTCTTATTTAATATTTACAATGTTCAGAACTCACTTGCCCCCACAAATAAGCTTTTTTCTTTCAAAACTGATGATTTTCATTTCATTTGTCACTTGACATCACTAATTTATATACTAACATTCCTGTCCCGGACACATTTTCCATCTTTGAATGCCTCATGTTTTCCTCTTCCTTCCCCGCCCCTGATTCTGTCGACCTAAGGCAGTAACACTATCAGCAGCGTCGATGCAAAGAGGCTTTTAGAATGATGTATGGAGCGACCATGGAACAATGGAATCATGTTTTATGGAGCGACAGTCTCGGTACATAATCTGACAATGGAATCACCTGACTACATGGTGTCCACTGTCGGAGGCGGCGGCGTCATAGTATGAGGCTCGTTTCTTGGTTTGGATTGGGCCAACTTGTTTCAGCAGCAGGAATTATAATGTATGCAAGTTATCTTGACATTTTGGACAATTCTGCCCTCCAATATTACGGCAACATTTTGGGATTGCAACGTGTGCTCAGGAATGGTTTGAGCAGGCAGATGTTGAATAAATGGACAGGCTGCACAAAGTGCCGAAATAAGTGCAAATGAACACCACCAACTCATGAGATTCGGTGGGGATGCGTGAGCAGGCTGGTTTGCGTGGGGGTGACGAGGAGACCGGTTTGCGTGGAGGCGGTGGTCGTGGTAGGTAGAGAGCTGTTTGCGTGCAGGCGGCGGTTCTGGAGTTGAACAGGTCGGTTTGTACGGGGACGGGCAAAGCGATGGTCAAGTTATCCAGCGCGGTTGAAAAGTATAAGATGGAATGGAACTGAAAGCGATGAAGACGGCAAGGAATGGTTGGCAGTACTTGCTGAATCCAATCTCGTTTGCAAATTTGGACAGTGTTGACGGACTGAACATTCAAGATACAGCTGACAATTTAAAATTTTAACTAAGCATTTTCAAAAATTAGTGTAATAAATTAAATAAATAATATTTAAAAATTTTAGGAAGCATCTGAAGCTGAACAAGAAGCTGAAATTGAACAGGACAGTAACGACTTGACCCTGACTCAAGGTGAGCAACAAGAAAAATTCGTTGCCAAAGAGGATACACACTGGAGTGTAATCCACTGCCTCAAGCGGAGTACACTTACAAGCGCAGAACAAATCTATTTTTACAAGTATATCCATACACGACATGATTGATAGCAGCCGTAGCAACGTTTATCATCTAAAATTTAGATGTTTCTAAATGGAGTATAATCCAGCATTTGTGTCAACATACAAACGCAGAAATTTTTTGCGAGATTTGACAACCGAACTAAGTATTCTAAATATCAATGCTCGAACGAAAATTCCTAGAATACCGCAAAAATGTTCACACGTTCTGCAATGCAAGACGTTCTTGGACATGACATTCAACTTTCTGGACTTTCAGCTGGTACTGCACCAAGACAGGTATTGGGGGCTACATAAGAGCCCTTTCCGACTCCAAATTCAGCTATTCCGAAATTCTAAAAGCTTGCAAGAAGCGAGACTTCGTAGTTTCGAAGAAAGAGATATCAAGTACACTAAATATCATTGGCAAAAACCAGAAGCGGTGCCATTCCTGAGGGTAAAAAGCAGGCCAATCCGAGATCATCCAATAGCCGTACTTCTGACGTCGTCGAGAAAATTCGGGCTCTCGTAACCGAATGTAACCCACCAACACAACGGGCCATTGCACCTGTGTACACGGTAAACACAATTATGAACCGTGATTTACAACTGGAGAAGCGACATAAGAGCCACGTTCATAAGTTGTTGCCGCGCCATGTTCAAGAGCGACGGACCAACTGCCGTAAAGTGTATGAACGATGAAAAGTGGAAATACGTGGTCACACTAGATGAGGCGTATGTTTATTTAACTGCAACAATAGCCGTGCCATTTTTTTAACGCCCAAGGGGTTCTAAGGAGTTCAGAAAATGGTACCGTGAATGCAAGGAAACATTTTCAAAAGGTTTCACGATCGTGGCGGGATACAGCTACAACGGCGAGTTAACTTTACTCAAAAGTTGAGTCAAAGGCCTAAATTAACGCCATGTACTATCAAGCTAACGTTCTAACCCCTATTTATCTGTACTGTACAAATGTAAACAAGGTATGGCTGCACCAAGACAAGGTGCGAGTCACACCGCCGTGTCAACTGGCCTGTTCGTGGAACGCATGTGTCATTCACCGACAAACCCGTCAACTCGCCGAACGCATCGCTTATGGATTTTTGTGGCTTTGGCCGACTTAAAGGGCCCCTTGGAAAGAGACGACCGCGAACAGCGGAGGGTCCCTGGAAAGCGTGTCAGAAGGAGTTTTTACAAATTGATTGATCTTTGTGTTCTGCGTTCGAGCCTCCTGCAGTAGAAACTACGATGCATGGCTACACATTGTGGTGGCGAAAGGAGTTTTCCATCTTTTCTGGCCTCTGTAACTTGTTACCATAGATCCCTAACAACTCTCTGTATCTTTTTGAATAATTTGTATTAAATTATCCTCAACGTTAAAAACGCATTATCAGTTTAATTCTTTCATTATGTTTTATAAATTATTTCCGTTGCTTCTTCAGGTCAAACCCACAATACGCGAAGATATTTTGTATGCCCATGTAGGATGAATAATAGAAAAGGGGAGAACTTTTATCTTAAAAAAAGCGCTTGGCTACTTGACATGCTCCTTGTAATTTTCAGAGCGTGACATTATTCAATTAATAATATTAAGATAAACAAACCAAAAACAACACACAACTTTCCTAAGAGTATAATAAGACTCGTTGGAATTTCATGGCAACAGAACGGTGAAAATCAATTTTTCTTATTCTTCTTACATCCTCAAATGTGCATATAAACTAAAATAAATATTGCGCCTGCTTTTCTTGTATATTTAATTAGGCAATAGACTGTTTGTTACTCTCTTAATTATGAGATCTTTTAAGACATTTAACTGTGACTCTGAAATGATCTGTATATAAAATTCTATGTGCCATAATATATAATTAGCTTTAGTCAAAATCGATTGTTCAGGGGGAAAAAAAGCGTTCAGGGTAACTATTTTTTTTAATATTTACATGTACCTCTAATCTCTTACGCTTATTTATAGATAATTTTTTTAATTTTAAGAAAATTTATTTATGAATTATCTTTTGTCTTCTAAATGACAGTTGACCACTCAGCGCAAGATTGGTAAATAAATTATAAGATTAAGCAGACACTAAAATTGGCATGGATACAAAACAAAATAAGAACAAAAGAACGCCCTCTACTAAATCTTATCACAAAGTGGCAGCATTTAATAGGTGCTCTACCCTGGGAAGACAAGCTTCAGCGTTTGCATAGCTACCCTCGTAAGTCGGTATGAATTTGCGGTGCATCTTGTTCCTCCTCTACCTTGCTGCTAGTCACACGACCATGAGCCAAGTGTACAGCGGCACAAAAATGATAAAGGAGAATCGGAAGCCCAAGAGCAAGGCCGAAATTGTTACCGAAGCCCCTTCATTGTTGCAGTGCCTCGTGCTGTGCCAGATCCAAACGTTCACGTGTCAAGCCATATCTTTCAGCCAAGTGGAAGAGGTCTGCGAGCTCAGGGAGGCTCAGGTGGAAGACGACTCACTTATGGTTGATGCATCAGGATACAAGCACTACTACGGTAAATTATCCCTGCACGATTTCTCTTTCTAATATCCGTATATTTTTCTAGTTCCAGTTTATTACACACATATCTGGACCAGTAGTAACCGAGGTCCCTATCACATATTCTTAACGTTTACTCAAACTCTTTTGAATCGCGATTGGCTTTTATTTTCATTTAAAATCTTCAACTATTCTTACATCAAATGCATTTTTTTTCTATTTCTTATGCTTAAACTAAAACATTAGCAGCTACTCGCATATTTATTATCCAAATTGGTTATCCCACAACTTCAATGTTTTTTAAATAACTTTGAGAAACTGGAGTATTTAATATATCATATGATTAGTACACTTCAACATAATGCACTAGTTCATGCTCTTATCAGTTTATTCTTTTTATCCTAAATTCATAGCACGAAATAAAAGGAAGTTCAAGAATCCAATTCAATTCATATTTCAAAAGCTAAGTAGACATACAGCAGTTACGAGTTCAACAAAAGTTTTAATACATTTCAGTTTATTTATGAAAAAGGGACAGATGAAGATTTCTTTTTTTCAACCAACTATGGACTCCTTACTAATTAATTTTTTCTTAAGCAAAAGATACCAAACAAAATACTGTATCATTTAGGTGATATATTTCTCCTGATAACAGCAATATATGTCATGGGTAAACTCGAAATAAGGCAAAATGCTACCTGTCCATATTTTCACACAAGATCAGTCACATATTTGACGAAACAAAATTGAAGGTAAATGCATAAATGAAAGTTAAATTTGTCACCATTTGGTGGCCTGAGTGCCGCAGCCGGAAGTGGGGTGTGATAGCATATTAGGGTGTGTTAGCCTTCCCCCTTCATCCGTTTTTGATATAAAAGTGTGTTAGTTTTGTGTATTTCATTCTTTCTGCGCCCGTGTTCCAACGACTTACTGAACAAGCATGGTATCAAGCTGGAATACTAGAGAACAAGCCATACTAAAGTCTGTCTCAAAAGTATAGAGACTTTGCAAAAACTGTCACATGAGCACATCAGTAAATCTTTTGACCATACCAAATAAAACACTATTTACTCACACTGTGAACATGATTATGACATATTTTCAAAAATAAATAGCTTTTCGTTTTTTTACAAAAAAAATATTTTGAAATAATCAGTACAAAAAAGTGTCTCAAAAGTATAGAGACTCACCTCCAAACTGAATGTTCATAACCTATTTTAAATAAAATTTACCCTTTGGAATAGTCCAAATTATAAAGTAAGTTATAATTTGTATTTAATTCTTGCACAATAAAGAGTGACAATAAACATGCCTCGTGGAAAAGACATTTCTAAAGATGAAATAAGTGAAATCTGGAGGTTGACATCAAATGGCAAGACAGAGAAATTTCTGCTGAAATTGGGAGATCCAAGTCTATTGTATACAAAATCATTGCAGAGCAACGGATATGTGAAGCTAAGAAGAGAACAGGACGGCCAACAAGCACTACCGAACGAGATGTGCGCCAGATTTTTCGGCTTGCTGCTACTGGTACAAATTCCTTACGGAAAATATCACGTGAATTGGGTGGACAAATATCCAAAGGTATTGTACACAGAAGAATTGAGGCAAATCCTGTACTTGTTTACACCAGGAAGAAGACAAAACCACGTCTAACCAAGGAGCACAAGAGAGTTCGATTGGAATGGGCACGGGAGCGTATGTCGTGGACAGATGAGTGGCTTTCTGTAATTTTTTCTGATGAAAAGAAGTGGAACCTGGATGGTCCCGATGGAAATGCATTTTACTGGCATGATTTGAGGAAGGAACCAGAATCCTTTTATAGCAACCAGCAAAGCGGTGGAAGTGTGATGGTGTGGGTTGGATTCTCCTTCAATGGGAATACCAGTTTGGCATTTTTGACTGGGAGACAAAACTCCTTAAAGTACCAAGAAACACTGGAAAACCACTTGGTACCTTTTATGTCTTTTTTGGTTGGGAACAATGACATTTTTCAGCAGGACAATGCTAGTATACACAAATCGCGGTCAACAAACTAGTGTTTTGAAGTACATGGTATCAATGTGATGAAGTGGTCAGCCAAAAGTCCGGATTTGAATCCTATTCAGAACCTTTGGGCAGTGATGACACAAAAAATTTATGCAAATGGTAGACAGTACTCTTCCATTGCAGAATTGAAAAGTGAAATCGAAATGGTTTGGTTTAATTTGAATCCAAGTCTTCTTCAAAACTTGATCTCATCAATGAAAGATAGTGTTTCAAGTAATTAAGTCCAATGGTAACTTTATTTGAACATGGCTTGAACATTGTTGTTTATTTAGGTGAGTCTCTAAACTTTTGAGACACTTTTTTGTACTGATTATTTCAAAATGGTTTTTTTTGTAAAAAAACGAAAAGCTATTTATTTTTGAAACTATGTAATAATCATGTTCACAGTCTGAATAAATAGTGTTTTATTTGGTATGATCAAAAAATTTACTGATGTGCTAATGTGACAGTTTTTGCAAAGTCTCTATACTTTTGAGACAGACTTTACAACGTATAAGCAACTTGGAAGTAAGTTATAAAGTCGAAATTTAAAACACAACTATGCAGTATTACCACAATGATGGGGAAAAAAATCCGAAACTGGAGATAAGTCTCTCAAAATCCCAGAAATTATGTTTGTATGTGCCTGCAATTGGCCGGTCGTGTTTGCGTGAAATGTCAACGAGAAAGACAGGCTCTGACGAGGAAAAGTCACCTAACCATAGTAGTCCGAGTAACTGTGTTATACCTCATTCGCACTACAGAACTAGATCGAGTCGATCCAGATACAAACTAGATTCATTGAGAAATTGGATTCATTTCAGATCCACAGAGTGTTCGCACTTCAGCGCTGCTCTTCAGTTAGGGAACTCGTACATTAATCTCCACCCAGCTTTACAACTCCACTTGTTCATTATAGTCAACAGGTGCAAGGGATTGTATATAGAAGAATTTCTTTTTTGTCATCTCAATCCATCCAAGTTTTCAAGCCATAGGCCGAATAAAATTTTGTTTTTTAATTCGGACCACGAGTCGATCAATTGTTTGGATGCCATTTTGTGAAAACCTAATCGTGAAAGGGCGTAACCACCGAGAGAGAAGGCCTCTGCGATAAAAAGTAATACATTGTTATATCATCATAGTTAGGGCAAATTTATGGCTTATTATTGGTAGAAATACGAATTACAATGCCTTATTTATGATGTGTAACAAGGTATTACGTTTCATCGCAGAGGTCTTCTCTCTCGATGGTTACGGCAAGGGATTGCGGGAAGGAACGAATCTAGATTGGCAGCATCGATCGAGTTCTCCGAACAGGATTCAGTGAATCGAGTTTGGAGACAGTCGATTTAGTTCGAATCCAGATTGCTAGCGTTCGCACTTCAAAATTCGAATCGAGTTCAAGCTGCCGATCTAGATCCAATGTGCTAGTGCGAAGGTAGTATAACCTTCATTGTTTCCATCCTGTATTTTAACAATCAGTATTTTTTCGTTTGTTGAAAACAATGAAGGTTAGATTGTTGGTCGGACTGCTATGGTCAAGTGACTTTTCCGCTTCAGGACCTGTCTTTCTCGTTGGCCTTGTGCTTGCTTTTAAGGCTTCAAGTTTCATGGGGAATAATAGTAAAAAAAATAATAAATAAATAAATAAATAAATAAATAAATAAATAAATAAATAAATAAAAACCATTATTGTTTTTTTTTTATTAAAATCTTCGAAGAGATTTAAAAAATTATTTTAGAACAAGCATGAGAGTACAATTTCGAGGAGGCGCAGCTACTCAAGGTGAAGGTACTTTCCCTAATGAACCAACAACTGGAAAAAATTTATTTTCTATACGGTTTTTGTAAAATAGTGAATTCCGTTAGGCAAGTCACAGATAATGTTTAATTCTTTAACTTCTTTAAATTCCGTAATGAAGCACGGGTACTCAGCTGTATTAAATCTAGTGTAAATTCATAATCAAGCATTGCTGAATTCAGTAGTCAGAATTTCTAATGGCATGCGAAAGGGTTAAGAGAATCCATCGAATACGGCCACAATTTCATGCAAAAGAGAGTTGATTCTTACTGCACGATGATGCCAGACCGCACATGCCAGTGCTGTCAAGGAGTTCTTACCCAGTAACGTGGAGCTTTATCACCCTCCCTATTCCCCAAATTGGTCTCCACCAGACTTTTTTCTCTTCTCAAAGGTAAAAACATGTCTGAAAGGACACAGATTTGAGAATATAGAGGACGTCAAAAAGAACGTTACAGCCGATCTCGAAGTGGGTTAAGACACTGTACTTTAAAGCATGGGATTCCAAAACTTATATGAACGCTGCAATAAGTGTGTAGCCTCAGAAGGTAGCTATTTTGAAAAATATTAAACAGTTTTGCCAGAAATATATCTTGTATTTGTTAAATTGCTCCAGTCTCGTTTATTAATTGTCTCACCTTGTACATAGTTCTTATCCTCTCTTTACCTTGCAGTATAGAGGAGTTCATCTTTAATCGTTAGTAAAATCAGCTTACTCTTCGCTTAGAAAACAGCTGTACTTCGTATAATCTTGTTACATACCGTACCATGTAACAAGTCTTATTATGTAATGAACACAACGGGTCTTTTTAGCAATATAGTATTATTAGAATTTATTTTGACCTACGTACGTTTCGGCTTACGCCGTCTTCAGATCAGACCCATATTCTAATAATATTGCTAAAACGACCATATGTGATGAGCAATACAAACAAGATCAACATACAATTCTTTCCTATTCAGAGTTTTATTGCCTTCAGATTTTCACGCGATTTCCACTTATACTTTTCATATTCTAAGTTATAAAGCAAAATTTGCATAGTTTCTTAAGTCTCTTTTTTTGTGCTGAGTAACCTATTCTATTAGCACTGAGAGATATATTACCACTATGAAAGAGCACTGTCTTTTAACTGAGTTTAGCGGAGATCAGAAATGCCCATAAAGCAGGAAATTTTACATATTGCATATGAATGCTAATTTATTTCCATAACAGAGAATAAAATTAAAATTCTGACTAAACAATACGTGATGGAGATAACTACGAGGGTAGCCCAAAAAGTAATGCACCACAATTTTTTTCTCCGTCCCCAACAATGGTACGAATACGAAACTTGAGATATGCATTCTTTGAAGTTTTCTGAATGCGCGCGCAAAGTTTCTGTTTCTTCCAACAGATAGCGTACGTGACGCAATGGAGCAACATGGCGTCTGTAAGTGATGTACGTTACAAGCAGCGTGTCGTCATTGAATTTCTCACTGCGGCGAAGAAACGGTTGGAAACATTCACAAACGTTTATGTGCCGTTTATGGAGCATCAGCAGTCGACAAAGGGCACAGAGGATGAGGACATCAGAAAGCGATTCGGCGGAGCTACAAGACTTGCCGCGGTCGGAGAGGCCATCCTCGGCTGTCACACCTGACAAGATGCAGCGTGCTGATGCGCTCATTCGTCAGAACCGACGCAGAACGACTCGGCAGTTGGCGCTGGAGTTGTCAATCAGCAAAGGAAGTGTGGGTGAAATCATCCGTGCTCTTGATTACACAAAAACGTGTTCACGATGGGTTCCGCGTTGTTTTAACGGAGGAACAAAGCTCTGAGAAAAAAAACATTTCTTCTGAGTTGCTGCAACGTTTTGAAGCTGAGGGGGAAGCCTTCTTGTCCCGGATTGTTACAGCTGATGAAACCTGGATGCACCATTTTGAGCCTGAAACAAAACGACAATCGATGGAATAGCGTCATCCGCACTCTCCACAGAAGAAAAAATTCAAAGCAATTGCTTCTGCTGGTAAGGTCATGATCACTGTGTTTGAGGAGTGTGATGGTGTCACACTCATTGATGTGATGCCGAGAGGTAGCACCATTAATTCTGAGGCATATGTGAACACATTAACCAACTCAAGAAGCGCTTCTAACGACTTGGACGCCATAACAACCCAGCTGATTGTTTGCTTCAACACGACAACGCTCGCCCTCACACCAGTTTGAGGGACGTCGGAACACATCACGAAGCAGGGTTGGACAGCGTAACCCCATCCACCCTACAGCCCTCAGACTTTCACTTGTTTGGGCCGTTGAAGAATGCCATTCGTGGAAGACATTTTTGAGGATGACGAAGAGGTGAATCGCACAGTACTATTTTAAATTATATAATTCTCGCCTATTCTAGACTAATAATTTAAATTAAATACGAGATACAGGATATTTCAAAGTAATTATTTAACAAACTCAAAAGTATTGGCCGCAATTGTTTAGGCATTTATCCCACTGTGACACTAGAATGAATACATTCCAGAAGGTTTTCCCTGTACGCACAAGACACCATGGATCGCGGAATGTTGAATTTCTGAACAACTTGGAAATGGTATTTCTCATTCAATGGCACCCACTATCATGCCTCGTTGAATTCGCATAATTCTCGTCGCCTTGCCAACGACAGAGATGCAAGTACCTAAAGTGTAAATGGGCGCAACCATTATATACTGTTCTGGATTAGTCCATGTTGCCATGTGTAGGTGACAACAGTGTCCATTTCGCATACTGCTATCCCATGACTTATGGCGCGTTTGAGTGTAATTTTCACCCAACATCAAATTGACAATCCAAGAACCTACATTGCACTATTTCGTTAGACGAATTTGCTGTCGTGAATATTGGTGCGTGTGATGGGCATTTTATAGCACAGCTTAATAGTGGAGTTTGTCCTAGCAGAATCAACATAGTTTTCATCATCTTGTTCCATTCTCTTTCTTATTCCTATTAAGCAAATACACAGGGTGATTATAATTAAAGTTTAAGTTTCAAAACGCTATAAAAAAGAACCACTTAGTAGAATGGCGTCCAATTGGAACGGAATGCTATTGAAGAAGGGAGAAAGCTTATGGCATAAGAAAAAAAAGTAGGTCCAAATTTTAGCAACAGATGGCGCTGTACAGCATATTGAACATGTTTTGCGCCAGTCTCCCGCAATTTAAAAAACCGATTTGATAGATGCTTTGCACACTGAACAGTACAGTTGGTTTAACGTGTAACTTACACCTTACCTTTGTTTTACGATTCATTTGTCATTTGTAGTCGAAATTCTGACGCTTACAGCGCCATCTGTTTGCTAAAATTTGGACCTACTTTTTTTTTTATGCCATAAGCTTTCCCCCTTCTTCAATAACATTCCGTTCCAATTGGACGTCATTCTACTAAGTGGTTCTTTTTTTATAGCGTTTTGAAACTTAAACTTTAATTATAATCACCCTGTAGATTGCTTGGACTCATAGCTAGACTAATTCTACAGCTAAACGAAATTGGATCATTATACTTAAAATTTACTCTTGTAAATCTTCTCAGGCCCGAATTCTTCTGATTCTAGTTAAAATCGAAACAGTTCTTGGGCAATGCTACCAGGTAAGGTTAGGTTAGATTAATGTACTTAACAGAACATCAAAAGCCCGATGAAGTTCCACAAGATCTTAACCTCTTTATTTTCCAGAACTTTCTTGACTTGATGTTCCCAGTGATTTTTACTGCAATCGAATCCTAACTTCTGGTAGTTTCCAGTGGATAAGTTTCGCAACTCTGTCTTGGCGTTGCAGATAATGAGTCTCTGAAATTTTGCTGGAGCTGATTAAGAGGTCGACTGTTTCATCCTTTGCATTGCAAGTCGGCATTTACTGTTGTTGGTTATACGCTGAATTTGTTAATACAGCTTGTTGTTGAGCTGCCAAAATGAATTCCTCAGCATTTCTGCTCGTAATGAGCTTCACGTAAATTTTTGATCTGCTTTTTCCTCTATATCCTTCAAGGACTTATAGTGATTGGCTTGCTTTTCCAGTTTTCCACTTGATTTTCGATTGTTTCCTTTCTGTATTTAGCTTTCAACTTTGCTGTCTTCAAAAGTTTTGTTTTTTTATCTTGGGGCAATACAGAAGGCGCTACCTATCAGATTTAAATACCCTCACCTTGGCAAAAACACCTCACCCTTCTCGGAGGTGCTTATATCCTCACGCGCTGCCTTAATAGGTCCTTGGTTAGGAATTGAATCTACCGGTTTATGATTAATGATGCATTAATAATTAAGCTTGTTACCAGTTTTATGACTGTGAATCTAATATGAGATTTTTCGCAATAATAATTTAATAAAAATAATGTCTTTCATTTTTAATGTCCGAGAAATTTCTTTAATTCATATATTTGCTTTTAAACGTAATGTATCTTTCATTTACTTTCAGTGAATCCCCTAAAAAAACCATTAGCGATGACAACTTCAACGATATCGCCAACGACAACGCCAACGACAACGCCAACGACAACGCCAACGACAACGCCAACGACAACGCCAACGACAACGCCAACGACAATGCCAACGACAACGACAACGACAATGCCAACAACATCGACCGAAGCTCCTAGAAAACAAGGTATTCGTATTATATAGACGCTGATTCACATCTACGAGGCCTGTTTCGATAGCTCGTGGACTGAGATCACTATTCAAAGTCTTTGTTGTGGATTTTCTTTTTCCAAATAGTAACCTTCACAATCTATATACACTGTTTCCAGCGATGCACTAGCATCTCAAACACGTTTCAGACATTTTCTGAGAGTCAGTGCAAGGTAGTGCAGGTGGAAGTTTTCACTTCCTAATCCGTACTAAACTCTTAGTGCTGTGCTTCCATACGCTGGACTGCTGATTTGAACGTAATCCAAGACTCATCAACTGGTGAGTCTTTTTTCTGGTTATTAACGGTATGTCTTTCTCGTCCACCATTGTAACACATATAGTACTGCAGTTTAACTTTTACAGCGACCAAAAAAACAACAACTGCGCGTTGGATTCATCAAATTGCAAAGCACACCACGGGCTATTTTCACGAGCGACAATCACAGGATCGCCGTAGTGTTGCTAGTCCACGAACTTTCGGAACAGCCCTTGTATGTGAATAATGTCGGTGGCTCAGGGACCCTATTGAATTTCCTTTCGCTACTACCAGATACCTTTGTCTATCTGTAAGCCTTTTCTTCAGATTATCGTCTTTCATCGCAATTTCATTACCATGTTCGCTACAGTAGGGCCCCGCTGAAGAGTGCAAAGGGGTTAGCGTGTCATGCTTCCTTACAGAATTTCCAAAGTCTGTGTAATGTGCGAGATAGTCGGGCTCGTTTAATAACCCAAAGACGCAATCATCTACCGAAGCCGCATCCGACGACTTCACTGGAATGACTTCAAAGTTTATATCTCGAATGCCCGTTTCTTCTGCCATTATGGTCATATAGGACACCACCGATTTGACGGTTGGTCCTACGCTAGTCGAAGTGTACAAGTGGATACCAACTATTAGCAAAAGACTACACTTGAAGGTTCCAGTCGCTACAAGATCCGCAGCACTTTGACAAAATCGTTCATACAGAGGTGAACCAGCGTCTGTTGAATTGAAAGAACACAATTTTACATCGAATATTCTGAATTTTCCTATACAGAGTGTTGAGGCAGTTAACAATGAACGATTTTGACCACGATTTCTCGTTATTGCATCATGCGTGACGATTGCACGCGCCTTAAAACACCTGTACTGTAGAATAAGTCTACGTAGTTCAGGCCCGTAGTCAGGGGGGGGGGCGGGGGTCGAGGGGGGCCGACGACCAACCCATTATGGAAAAAGGTCCGACTCAGTGGAATTTTTGAAAATCGACCCCCCCAAGATAACGTCCTGGCTACGGCCCTGCAGTTAGATGATAAGGTTAAGCCTAAAATGGTGACAAAGTTGAACATGTTTTGGGAGGGGTTACATATTTGCCCTTTCCGATACAGGTTTCAGTAATTCCTTAATTGGAAAGTGTAAGGAGCAAGGTCTCTCATAAGTATAGGTACCATCAGTAATATAATTCACAGGAACAAACAGTTTCCACCTCAGGACGGGCGTCGTAGTAAAAAACGAACCAGAAACAGAACACAGACAACGTGAAAAGGGTTCAAGCTATAATGACCAAGAAGCTGAAAATGTCGGATGCATTTTTCAGGTAAACATGACACTGCAATGTCGACCATCATCTGACAGAACGGCACATCTGCGAACGCTTCACCAACGCCAGAAAACTTTACGAACAGTACCTTGCACATGACAGATGGCAATGGATGGTCACCCTAGATGAATGTTGGGTATACCTCGATGACACCAATAAGCCACGAGCTATTCATTACCGTCACAAAGATGACAAAGAAAGGGCTACTTTCATCAACCAATGCTAGGACACGGTTTCTACAGGATTTATAGTTGCAGGTACATATTGTATTCGTGGTAAGCTCAGGTTTCACAAGGTGGATATTAACGTTAAAGTCAACTCGGCTTACTTCCAAGAGAAGGTATTGGACCCAATTTACCATCAAAAAATTCTTCATCTCTACCGTATACAATCTGTATTACAGGAATAAGACGTCCTGTGCAGAAAAAGAAACAGGAAAGCTAATCAAGATGATCTCATTTCATTCCATCGGTTAAGTCCCCAGACGCCCCACCCTTAAAAGAGGGTTTGGAAATGAGTGCCTTGTAAAAGAGTGCCTTCACATGATCCGGGTGTTTTTCGTCAGAGTGCTGCTATGTATAAAGAAATGCAGAGAAGCCTCAACAATGTGGACTCAAGGGACAGCAGAGAAGCTCCGGACCCGTGCACTCGCCAGTGTGAAGAGAGCATCCGGATGCTGCCCGTCCGGGCGTTTATCCGGAAGAGCAAACGCCCGCACAGTGTGAAAGCGGCCTAACGACGCGTATTGTGAATTGCATTTACGACAAATCGTAAAATTGCAAAGTTTACCGACATCGTTACTGTACGACGTCGATAATAACGACATTTTGGTGAATCCGGGCCTTAATTTTGTTATACAGGGCGTTTCAAAATTATGTACAATAAATTTAGTGACATATTCTTCAGGTCAAAAGAAGACGAAAATGTTCTATAGCATTTTGTCTGGAAACGATTTGTTTGCGAGTAATCCAATATGATAGAGTAGGGAAGCACGGTAGTTAGCGGACGATATTTTAGCAGTTCCAGCGTTTCGACCCAACACTAGGTTGAGTGGTTTGTTCCATTTAAACCTACTTTAGGGTTGTTCCAT
>JAHWFO010041365.1:2733817-2768914 GCA_023313115.1 Rhysida immarginata | reverse complement strand
TATCTTTCTGAATTTTCAGGATATTTGCTTGGGCTTTTTATGAAAGTAGCTCTATACATTTGGCTAATAAATTATGCAAAAGAAATTTTGGTAACGCTTGCGCATGCGCAGTTAAACACTATTTAGTAAAAATGCTTATATTTCATCAAATATTTAATATTTTTATATCCTGATTGGAGGGTGTTTCCTCTACTGTAGTTTGTCAAGTTTCCTGAAAATGGCATTGTATTGGGTTGAAAACCCTGCATCTTATAAACAAAAAACTTACGAAAACATTTCGATTTTTTTTAAAGAAACCTTTATATCTCCATGAATATACGTACTATTCTCATCCAAACGAACACAGATAAATAAAAGAAGCCTCATAATCACATGCTACAGCTACGACGCATTCAAGCATTATTGTTTACAGGGTGATTCCAAACATTTTTTGGTTCACTTTGTCGCTGGCCCCCTATTTGCCTTCGGGACCAAACCTTCGCTGAAATATATTAAGCCTAACATGCTCTTTACACCCGTGAAGTTTCAGGACGTAATTCGTCAAGTATTTTTCTAGGTATTCGACAAAACGACTAAAATCTAAAATGTCCGATTACTTTTGGTTAGATAGTGTATATCTACATAATTAATATATAATATTAAATTTCGATAATCTAAAAAAGTTATTTATGATAATATTAATTTTTTTATTTTTATTTATGATATTATTTATAATAACATTTTTATTGTAAAGTGTTTTTATTGGTTTGTTGAAAGTTATTATAATATTTCAGTAAAATTACAGTTTTTACAAATTGGTTTCATACAATTTTAAATGAATTTCATACATTTTTAAATAGATTTAATACGATTTTAAATGAATTTAATACGATTTTAAATGAATTTAATACATTTTAAATGAATTTAATACATTTTCAAATGAATTTAATACGATTTTAAATGAATTTAATACGATTTTAAATGAATATAATATGTGTAAATAAAGTTTAATTACTAAATACCCTAAAATTAAAGTTTTAAAATTTATTACTAATTTCCTAAGACAGTGCTCAAATCACGGTCAGTTCGCACTGCCGTAGCCTACAATCACAGATTTTTCATGATGTTTTCTATGAATTTTTCTCGCAATTGCGTCAATAGATGGCGATTAGGATAGCAACTAGTTTCAAATTTTCCGCGGGCATCAAATTTTGCCGTTAGCGAAATTACTACGGATGGAATAGAACCTTTAAAATGTGCTCGCACACATGGCGGTTACGTTTAGCCTTTCTCATGTCTGAAAATTTTTCTTCCCAAACGTATATAAGAGCTTTGGTTTCTTCATCAGACCACTCGCTGCTGTGCTTTCGCTTAGCCGCCAGTTCTTTTTTTTGTTTGTTTTTTTTTCTGTTTCTTGGCGCTAACCTAGCACAATTCTGTTTGTTCGTGATAAAGAGTTAACCGTGGTTACTTAAGTGATTAAGGCGTAGTGCGAACATAGCATAACTGAAATATTATGTTAATGCATAGCCTACAATAATTCTTCCAACAACCATAAAAACTTCGACGTTAACAAGTCACTTAAACTATCTGTTGTCTCTCTCGTTATTGTATTTCCAGAGAACGGAGAAATTAGAATACTTAATACTGATGGTCACAACGTTTTTTTTTTTTTCAACCAAATACTACATGTTTGTAAAATTACAAAAAATGTTCAAAACTGCTGACCATGAGCAGCAATGCATGTCTCACAGTGTCTTGTCATTAAATTTCTGACACGGCCAAAAATCCCTGCAGTACGAGTATATCGTATCTCTTACATGGTCACTTGCAGCCACAATTCCGCATCCACAGGAGTAAAGTATACACGAAGAAGAAATCTGAAGTACACAGCTCATGGTCAACATCTTTTGTAATTTTACAAACGTGTAGTATTTGGTTATTAAAAACGTTGACCATCAGTTTATTGGCAAAACATATTCATAATAAGGTCCTCTACCACCCTTGAAAGTTTGTAGAGCTCGACCATAAAACATGACTTAAAATAAATTGCTAACAAACACATGCTTGGTAGAGAGGTCACTAACTTTATCTGTTTTGATCTACTACGCAAATCGACAGCTATGAGAAAGATATCTGGTATCTAAACTAGAATGCTAAACCTTCCGTCCTATTTCTACAAATTAAATTAACTTACTGTTTGTTATTTTTAACTTATTTTGTATATTCGTTTTTTTCTTTCCAAATATTAGTTACCTATTACAGGAGCCAAGGTACCGGTTCGTTCTCTAGCGGTGTGAAGGTGTGCGAAAATAGTAACGTTATTCCCGCCATCATAAGAGATAAAGACGACAACGACAAGGCGAAGGCGCTGATCCCGTCCTTAAAGTACGGTTGGATAGGACTGAAATCACTAGACAACAACGGGCTTTTTGGTTGGCTCGAAGGGGAAAATTTCACCCTGAAAAACGAACCTTACGCCAATTGGAACTCCTATCAACCGAACGTGTATAAGAACCAGGCTTCGTGCGTCAAGATCGACTCGAATGGCTACTGGTCGGACGAAGATTGCAGTTCCTACTACTATATGATATGCGCCCAGTTCAGTTGAATAGCTTGCTTGATTGTAATTATCGGGAATGAGATCAAGATTACACACTTTATTAGCTAAACTGTAGTGCTTTTTTCTGATGTTTACTTGTTTCTTGACTTTTGTGTATTTGCCTCTATATTCATAAATTCACGAATGCTGAAAAACGATGGAAACAAAATACGAGGGTCGTCTGGAAAGTAGTACCCTGTTTAAAATTAAAAAGTGTTTAAAATAAAGACACTTTGGAATCGTAAAAAAGTGGCAATTTTTTGGAATCTTCGTTGTACACCTCTATCGTCGATTCATTCAAAATAGTAATGACCGCATTCTTCAAGTAATCCTCACTCGCAAAATAGTTTCTTCCCAAAAAGTTCTTTAGGTTAATGAACAACTGGAAGCCATTGGAGGCCAAATGCTAGCCATAGGGTGTTAGTCTGAACTTTCCAGTTTAAACTTCCAGTTGTTTTCGTTTTTCAGCGACATGGGGGCAGGCGTTTTCTTGGAGGAGAATCACATCGTTGATTCATCCAGCATCAAAATCATGTTTTTAACGTTTAAAAATCAAATCATAGACCTCGCTACATATGGCAGGTTTTTCAGACTTCCTGTCCAATAGAAGCATTACGAAGACTCTTCTTAATACGATAAGACCGACGTAGAGTATGACAAACAAGTGAATGAAACTGGAAAGTCTTGAATTAGCCGAATTCAATCACCTGTGTAAGTGATTTAAGCGAATGGGTACTGCTTTCAGAATGATACTCTTCGTATTATGTTCCCAAATTGCTCACACTTATGTGTAAATAAATGAAATCCACATTGCTTTTAAAAGCCCTCTTGCATGAAACAGGGCTTGAAAGAATCACAGAAAGATGTTGCTTTAAAATTTATAGAATGTGTCCCTATTTATATAGAATTGCAGATTAATTAATTAAATAAGACTTCTCTATGGAATTAAGATCTTTATATTAGAAATTTGTAATTGAGTTTCAAACTTGATAAGCTTAATAATAAACTTCAGAACTCAAGATACTGTGCATGACGATTTTTTTTTTATTTATTTTGCTGAAATTGAAAACCCGCATACTCCATTCTTACATAGCTAAACACGTGTTTTATTTTATTTTTTGCGCGTTTATATTTATAAATTCTCGTTGTTAAAACTAGATCATTAAAAAATTTAGAAAAGTGGCAGCCTCTGTTTGGAAATTATTTGGTACATTGAAAAAAGAAGCTATCGCTACAAAAAAAGAAAATGACTACCAAAGAGGGGTTATTATCCATTTAGGAAATATATATCTCTTCAAGAAATTTCACAAGCGCGTTTAGGACAGACTAAATTTCTTATGACGGATTGCTCACAACATGCATGCTTTTTAAGTTTGGATTTGTAAATGAAATCAATAAAATGCGTGCTACAATACTTTATTTTTTTCAATTAATAAAAATGTATTTAATGAAATTATTTTAAAACGTATGGGCACACAAAACCTTACATCTATACAGGTTCCAGAACTTCATGCCCAGACTTCTCAGAGTGGTAGAGATGAAACAGATGAACATTTTTCATCAAAGTCACCATAGTCGAAAATAACTCCGCGGTCAGCTACTGCGCATTGATCGTAAGGGGGCACTGATTTACGTAATTCTGAAGCAATCGTAGGAATTCGAAATGATAGGGTATGTATCCTATCATTCCTCCAAATTTCAGCTTTTAGTTGTCATAGAACCCGAGTTATTAACCACTATTTGCAAAATGTTAAAACGTTTGTAGAACGTATGATACTTAACACAATCTAACGAAAGACAGCATTCAATGCTGACCATTCCATGTGCATAGAAACTTGATGCATCATTTCCGTTGGCAAAAGATCCATTCAGTGAAGATTGCTGATTAACCTCTTCGGAAAGCGTTTGCACGATCATATTGGCTGCTTAGTCAAGCTGACCCCAATGGTGTTCTGTTCACTGATGAAACCCTGTATTCACACAATTCACACGTGTGGGTGCTCGACAACTCGCATGCACAATTTGTTCGTGCGCTAGTGTTAACGACTGGGCTGGAATTGTGCATAAACAAGTGGTTGGCCGTATTTAATGCCTACTCACCTAAACAGGAATTTTTCCGCATTTTCCTTGAGGACGTATTGCCGGGGTTTTTGGAAGATTGTTCGCAGAGACAGCTTCTTGCAATATAATGGGGCGCCTCCCTGAGGTACGTGATTACCTGGATGCCAGATAAATAAATCGGTGACGGAGGTCCTACAGTATTAACTGGCCACCAATTAAACTAACCTCACGTGCATATGAAAGAGTATGGTTCGAGTGATGCCCGGAATCCTTGAAAGCGTGAATCGTTCAACATTTAGCCTGCATTATGAGTGATGGTCGTCATTTCGAGCACATTCTCTAATGTAAGCCTAAGATTCTCTGTGTTAAATAAAAGCTACCTGTGATAAATAAAAATCGTGAAACGGATACCAGGTCCCTTCCTTTGTATAGTCGACGTCTCTTTACAATCCAAGTAGCTGGCCGCGGAGTGATTTTCGACTACGGATTTATTGGGAATGGAGTTCAAGACACAAGCGTTCTGTCCGCCACTCCTATTTACGTGTATTTTCTCACATGGAGCTAAACATGTTATATTTTAATGTCCTTAGGGGTCAAATTATTTATTAAAGCACGTGAAATATTGCTTTACTATTGGTGGCAGTTCCAGTGGATATGAAAGCGCTGTGTTTGTAAGGAATAAGATCTCCTGGCAACAGCAAAGGTATATTCATCTCGACTGTTTTGTCATCGGTATATCATTAACAGTTTAATTTCGGTTAAATCTCCAGCTATAGAGCAGTAGTGATGGAGGAGGAATGGGAGTGGTAAACAAATCTCACAACAACGATGTCTCAGATCTACCCAAACCACTACTCAATACAATGCTGGAGTACAGTAGCAACTATCCACGTTAAACAGCGGTAAATGCAGGCTAAAACTGTCGAAATACACTGAAGTTGAGATTGCTACTCAGACACACAAACAGATAGAAAGAACTACGTGAATCCCCCTCGTAGGCACGGAAGGACAAAGATGTACAAACCTAGCGTCAATAAACTTCGGACACCAAGAAATTTGGCTAAAAACACAGTGAAACGTGCATACAGAGGATTGCAGGCTAATGAAAATAGATTTACTGAGTAGATGGAACAATATCCACATCGATTTAGAATCGATTTAATGGTGTGAAATAATTTATTCAAATTTATGTAAAATTGCGTTGTCAACAGGTTTCAAAGAACTTCGTACACAAGGGGTCACCAGCATATAGAACTTTCCTGAAGGCTGTAGAAACGCCCAGAATGCTTTGCATCAGGCTTTAAAAGCACCGTCCACGCGACAGAGCACAGTATTCGTGTTGTTTTGAACCATGGGACGTGGTAAGCCAGTAGAAACGTGTATACGGCAAAAAATTATACAGCAGTTCCAGAATAACAAATCCCAGCGAGCTATTGCCCATGAATTATCAGTTCCACTCTCTCTCTACTGTTAATGGGATCATCTAGCGTTTCAGAGAAATCGGGAAAACAGAACCAGGGACTGCACCAGGCAAGCAGCGATTATTGAATGTTAGGGACCTACGAGTATTTCGACGTTACATTGTGAAAAACAGGCATGCTCCCATAAGTGAAATGACTGTTTGGGCTCGAGAATATTTTCATATACCCATATCCGAAAGCACAGTCCGCCTTTACATCAGAAGATGCAACTATTACTTATACGCTACAAAGAGGAAGCCATTTATGAGCACTGTAACTAAGCGTCGCCGGGTAGCATGGGCCAGAACCCATCTAAAGTGGACCCTTGCTCAGTGGAATAGTGTTCTGTGGTCCGACGAGTCCACCTTTGCAGTGATGTATGGCAACAACGGTCGCAAGGTGCTAAGGAACAAGCACGAAAGTAATCATCCCGACTGTTACCAGAGGAAAGTTCAGAAGCCTGCATCGCTGATGGTGTGGGGCTGCATGAGTGTAGCCAGGACAGGATCGCTTCACTTTTGCGAGGGCACTATTAACTCTGCTGACTATATAAACATTCTTCAACAGCATCTGCGTCCATCCCGCCAAAAGTTGTTCAATAGAAGACCAAGCATCTTTCAGCAGGACAACGCGAAGCCTCATGCTGCTCGGAACACCAAGGCTTGGCTACAACAGCAGCGTTTCAGGGTGCTTGACTGGCCTGCCTGCAGCCCAGATCTGTCACCCATTGAAAATGTATGGCGCATTTTAAAGCGAAAAGTCAGACAGCGGAAGCCTCGAACACTGCAGCAGTTGCGGGCGTGTATTTCCGTAGAGTGGGACAAAATTCCGGTAGAAACAACGCAGAAGTTAGTGTCCAGCATGCCTCAACGACTTCGGAGCGTCATTCGTTGGAAAGGTGACGCTACTCAGTGGTAATGTGCAATAAACGGTACGGTGTACGAAGTTCATTGCAACGTGTTGAAAACGGAACATTACAAAAAGTCGCTTATTTAATTTTCTCGTTTTTTTATGTTAAAATGCTATATCACAGTTGTACTAAAGCTCTGTGCACTCAATAAAGTATTTTTCATTTGTTTACAATTAGTTTCGTTGTACTTATCCAAAATTCTGTAGGTGTCCGAAGTTCATTGACGCTAGGGTTGTAGAAAAAAAATTCATCAATTAGACACGCAATTTGGAGGTTCTCCTCTGCAGTGTTTCATCTACAACCAGATGAGAATAAGCAACCAAAACGAACTTAAAAAGTTTATATCTCCGTAACGATTGGTCCAATTTTGAAAATTTCTTCATATTTCTAGTTATTATAGAGTCTACTACAAACCCTAGACGAAAATTTGGAATATGTGATTTGATGTCATGTTCAGTATTGCTACAATGCTTAATTTATAAAATTCCATGTGCAAGAAGATTATTGTATTTTCTATTATAAAGAGGAAACAAACGCCTTAATTACTAAAAACAAATTGCATAAGTTGCGTCACAAATTAAGTTTACCGTTGCATCTCATTTGACAAAAGTTTGGAATATTGCAAAAATTTGAATATTGCAGACGCAATGAATTTAAAAAAAAATTATTTTAAAGCATCTACTGGCTTTGGGTATAAAACTGAGTTGTATAGGCTTCTTCACACACAGACTATTGGCATTACTCTTGATTGACAATCATGGCTAAAGTAAAGGAACTGAGTTCGTTTGCATGATAAAAGGAAAACGCAGAAAGATATAGCCAAAACAGTAAATTGCATTCAAGGGACTGTTTCGAAAATTCTTGCAAAGTTTGAAGCCCCAAATGTACTGGGAGACCTCGTTCAACAACGGTGAAGAAAAACAACCGCTTTTCCTCTTCAAGGGAAGTTAATGCATCATGTGACACTGCAGCTAACGTTTCTGACAAGACGGCTCGACAGATTCGTACAAGCAAAACTAAATCCTTCACAACATCAAAGCAGAAAGCAGAGCGGCTGAAATGGGCTTAAACTCACCAACAATGGACTGTGTCTGATTGGGAAGAGGTTATATTCTCAGATGAAAGTAGAATTTGCATAGAACATGGTAATTATAATGGATAGTTTGTGTGGAGACAAGTCAATGAAAAATTCCATGAGAACTGTTGCTAACAACAATCAAATTTCCTCAGGGAGTAATGGTAAGGGGTGAACTTGTAATTTCCACTTAAACAGTGAATGGCGATGTATACAGAGATTTTGGACAGATTCCTGATGAAAACAGCTGAAGATCATTTTGGAGACGACGACTTCATCTTTCAAGACGACAATGCTGCTTGCCATCGAGTAAAGCCTTTCAACGATTGGTTCGGAGAACACAACGTTCAACGTTTGGAGTGGCCTGCTAATAGCCCAGACTTAAATCCCAATGAGAATGTCTGGGCTATTTTGAAGAGATTGGGAAGACGCGAACGACCGACCAACATCGCAGAATTAAAGAAGGCACTTCGTGTTTGTTGGCAAAAAATTCAACCAGCAACATGCAAACGCCTAATTTCATCGTTGCCTGCTCGAATCCAGGAAGGTATGAAAGCCCGTGGTGGTCCTACTCAACACTGGTAAAATGTTCTGATTTTCAAATGTCATTATTCCAAACTTTTGTCCAACGACCTTCATTATTCTAAACTTTTGTCCAGTGCGGCGCAATGAAAATTGTTAATTACGCATAAAGTGTGAATTTGTTTTTTAAGAACATGAAGAGTATGTTTTCTCGTTGTAATAAAAAAAATAATTTTCTTGCACATGTAATTTTATAGATTTTTAAGCATTGTAACAATACTGAACATGATCGTTAGACAAACAGTGGTACTTTCCGAGGTGCGCCCTTTCGCAACATTGAACTCCTGACCGGATATTTCGCAGTTAACTAAATATTTGAAGCATCCATGAAATCAATATTCGGCCTAGAGAAAATAATGAACAAATTAAAAAGAAAAGTTTGATGTCTTTATTGTTTATAATAAAGAAAAATTTAAGATACTTTTAAGTTTTATACATATTTGGTCATTCGTCTCTTAAAGTTTCTTGCATTTTGTTTTATCACGCGGATGAAGAAAGAAAACAGTTCTAATGTAAACATGCAATCAATATTAAACAATAAAAGAGTTAATAATAAGGGTAATAAATAAATAATGAAGGACATTGAATATTTTTTTCTATTAGTTAAACCCCTTCGCACTTTTGTTGACGATTTTGAAAAGTTAAATTACCCTCACAGTATTCTCTAAAGAAAAGGGTTGCTAAAATTGCCCCATGACCTAAGTCAAAACAAAAACCGCAAAAAATATAGCAATTAACAGACCAGAAAACAACCTTTGATAAAAAAAAATTGTCATAGATACCTATATTCCTATGAAAAAACAAACAAGCTCTATAAATACCCGCAGAGACACCTTAACGATCACATATTGAGACAAATTTATGTTGTCGTCTTTTTAAGAATCGGGATGCGTTTCAGAAGTTTTGCGTTCCTCTTTTACCTCACCATCATCCATTCGGCTTTCGGCCAGGTGTATAGAAGCGCGGAACTATTGGTGTCGGATAAGAAGGCCAAGGCGAACGCTAATGTTGTCACAGATGCCTCTACTCTGATCCAGTGCCTCATACGATGTCAACTTCAGGAGGAGTTTCTCTGTCACGCCATTGCTTTCAATCAAGGAGGAAATGTCTGCGAAATCTGGGCGAACGAAGAGGACACCATGATGACAGCCCCAGGATACAATTACTATCAAGGTAAGTACTTAATCAACGCTTTTTTCGTCTTAGAATTATTGCATCATCATTTGAGGGGTGTAGATGCAAAACTGGCCAAGTGCACTTTTTCAATTTTGAGTTTAAGGTATCATCTGAGTATGCAGGTTGAAATGTATAAATTATACACTATCTAGCCAAAAGTGTGTATTTCGATTTTAGACTTTTTGTGGAATATCTAAAAAAATACTTGACGAATTATCCTGAAACTTCAGGAGTGTAAAGAGCATGTAAAACCTCATATATATCAGCGAAGTCAAATAGGGGACCAGCAATAAAGTGAACCAAATAAATAATGTTTGGGATCATTCTGCAAAAAATAATGTTTGAAAGCCTTGTAGCTGTAGCATATGATTAAGAGGATTCTTTTACTTCGTAAGTTTTTCTGTTTACGACATGCAGGGTTTTCAGCCCAATGCAATGCCATTTCAGAAAACTCGACAAACTACAGTAGAGACGACACCCTGCAATCAGAATATTAAAATATTAAATATTTGATAAAATATGAGCATTTTTATTAAACAATATTTAACTGCGCATGCGCAAGCGTTACCAAAATGTCTTTTGCATAATTCATTAGCCAAATTTATAGAGCTACTCTTATAAAAAGTCAAAGCATATGTCGTCAAAATTCAGAAAGATATCGCCGATAGAATGAGTTGAATTTCAGTTGCTGTCAAAGATAAACAAAACCATAAGGGTTCTCTCCAAATTTGCCTTCGGACAAACCCTTCTCTGAAATATATGAGGAGTAACATTCTCTTTATACCCCTGAAGTTTCAGGACAATTCCTCAAGTATTTTTCTAGATATTCGACAAACCGTATTAAATCGAAAATGTCCGATTACTTTTGGGTAGATAGTGTATCGTAAAAAACTCATCACAACCCGTCTAAAATCAAATGTGAAATTGCAGTTTAGATGCAAACGTCACTATGTTCACAAAAGTTTAGATGCCTGTTCACAAAAGTTTTGAAAAATTTTGGCAAATAGACTTGGTAAGGTTTTCATCTAGACCCCTCATTTAGATTATTCTTCATTCACTTGGTATTTCATACCTTCATTCTTGGTAAGGGGTGAAGGTATGAAATACCAAGACGAAGTATTCTTATATTCCTATTTTTTTTATGGAACCATATATATAAAAGCTGTTCACACGTTGGCTTCCAGATTTTCTACAGTGACAATTTAAATATCGTCATTTTTTAGCGGCATAAAGTTTTTGTATTTCTAGTTATAAAAATATGAATATAATCTCTTTAGACATTAGAAAGCATGAAGAAAAATCTTTTCATTTCAGTAATATTTAGAATTTGCTCTTACTGCCCCAAGAATTTGTAATGTCGTATATACCTGTATAATTTATTTAGTCGGTTATTTAAAATATATGGTAATCGATACACGCGGTTTTGTACGGGCTTCTTAAAATATTCAGAACATCAGCAAAATTTGAAAATCTACAAATTTATTAATCTAATGTTTTTTGACCTTCGAGCCACAATATTTTCTAAGTTTACAGGGTGAAATACCTAAAGGATTTGGAGTCTAGAAATTAAGCCCCAAATAAAGTTTATCACAGATCATCAGGTCAACTCGAAGATCATCAGCTCATATTATATTTCTCCAGTTTGTCTTTCAGTTATTTGAACAGCCTTCCGGCGTTTGTCATTTTTGAATGAAACTTTTACTCATTTCTCATTACACATGTTCGTCACACACTGGAGCAAAGCGTCGTAGAGTAGACCATGCATAAAGACACTGGAGCAAAGACCAGAGGCAATGGTAAAACCCGAAGTTTCTAAATTGATGGCAACCTTCCTGGTCAATCTCCACACTCAAAACAACTTTGTTTAAAATGAAAGATGAAGGTCTCAATAATAACGTAGCATGTATAAAAATTTTCAATTCGAACTCAAAATTGATAAAATATATAAAAAAACTTTCATTTTTCCCCCGATCGACACTGACGCCAACTTTCGGCACCTGTGACGTCAGAAGTTGCCGAGAGGTGCGAAGGATTTTCGCAATCGTGACGTCAAACATTGGACGCTATCGCAGGCGCCGCTATCAGTTCTCCCGCTTCCCTGGTCAGGGCATCGCAGTGGTCTAGGCCTACAATGGACTACGAATATGAAAACAAGACCGACAGTGACGATAGCGATTTTGATAACAGTGACAGCGATATACAACGACTGTCAGCAGAGTTAAATGCTACGGAAACTTCTGCGATATACAGCCCTATGCATTAAACCGTGAAACGGGATCTTCTGTTTGCCGTGTCGGCGTGTGCCCTACACAGCAGATATGCCTACCTCTTTCCTTCGGCGTTTAACGAGTGCTGTTGCGGTCGTTGTTCTTGAAGAACGCCAGGCCCGTTTAGACTTGGAAGAGCATCTAGTTCCACCTAATACGTGATCTAGTTTCAGCGAATTTCTTGTTTGAATTGATACTGAATTTAAAACGGCGGATGCGTAGACAAAGCAAGACGCTTCAAAATGAGCTGAACACACGATGCTGTTTGGAGTTGGATAGCAGTTCCCTCGCTGTCAAAAACTAATCCACTGTTTTTTAATCGTTTCTGATTGTGGAACTCTATGAAACGTGAAATTTCTATACGATTGTCTATTTACACATCCAAACAGAGAACACATTGAAGGCATTCCGGCATAAAACAGGTTAGCAAAATCTTAACGATATGTAGCGTCGTTGAAAGCGACTAGAATCTCGGCGACGAAATTCCCCGAGGTTCTCGCGGCAGGAAATGACGCTTTGCTCCGTCGTGCTCTCTGGAGAAGGGAATGGAAGATCCCACGCAAATTTTCAATTTTCCGAGGCATTTTTCTTAATAAAACGATAGAGTATATATCGTTTCTTTAGCAAGACATTTGGACAATCAGTAGTTTGAGAGTCAGAGTGCAACTCGACAATCGAACAGTGAAGTGAAAAGAAAGACGCGAGTGGTCCAGGAGCCAAGCTCACTTTGCACGCTCGCCCAAAGAGTAAACCAGAGGAGGTACACTGAACTGGGAGAGAAGCCTGATGAACCTCTTTAGTCCTCCAGAGAAGAACTCCCCAGAAGGGACGAGAGTCAGATTGTAGATTGACGAATAGAGTCCCCAAAAATCAGCAGGATCTAAAAGATCCAATAGTTGGGGAAGACAGCCTTGTTAACGTCATCAAAGCAGACATCCAAGATATGGCGGGGTCTTCGAAACCTGAGGGGACCCTTAACAACGAGTGGATGGTCCAGAATACCAGAAACCAGAGTATTTTCATGATTCTCCATCTTGGGTAGCATGTTCTTCATAAGTGTCTGGACAAAGGTGCCTATGTGGGTCATCCCCAAATCGTCATAGATAGAGTGGTTGTTGGCAACTCTTCTGTCAAGTTGGGCAATGGATCGGAGAGCAACATTTTGGAAGGTCTGGAGATCCTTCCACCAAGATTTGCAAATAGAAGCCCAAGCAGGCATTCCATGAAGTAAAATAGTACGAATCACAACCTTGTATATCAAGAGTTTGTTATCCACACCAAGAGCGCTGTTTCGCCCCAGAAGTGCAATCAGACTGAACCTCGCTTTATTTGCTTTGTTGAGCGCGTATTGGACTTGGTCGTTCCAGTTTAGTTTGGAGTCGATCATGACACCAAGATATTTATAGCTTTTTTACCCACTCAAGTTTCTTGCCAAATAAGAAGAGGGGCTTTGGTGGGTTTTTGCGTTTGCGAGTGATAAACATGACTTAGCACTTTTTGACATTCAGCTTTAATCGCCACTTAGTGAACCAGCTCTCACACTGATATAAAGCTTTTTGGAGTCGAGTGATGACATGTGCTAGGTCTTGTTGGACCCGTCGTCAGCAAACAAGTAAAGATTACACTTTGCAAACTTGGGAAAGTCATGGATAAAGAAGTTGAATAAGGCTGGCCCCAAGACAAAGCCTTGGGGTACACCAGCATTAACATCGCAGGGTTCAGACAAGGAGCCCCCAACCTTAACACGAAAAGTCCTCTTTGATGAGAAGGAGCGAATCAGAGCAATTAGATCATCAAGGAACCCGTATGAGAAACGGGAAACCACTGTGGATAACGCCATAATGACCGATGAAGAAATCTTTTGTGGATAAGAGGTTTCTTCATCGGTCATTAGGGAACCCGTAGGTAATCATTTTGTAAATGAGTCCATCATGCCAGACTTGGTCAAAGGCCTTTTGGGCATCGAGGAAAACGAGACCACCAAACATAGAGAGGTTGAGAGGACCGTTTAAATCAGCAACAAGCCTCCATAAATGAAGCTGACAAGAATGGCCTGGACGGAAGCCAAATTGCTCACTACGAATGAGGTTGTTTGCCTCGCAGTAGTCGTTGAACCTCTTGAGTATAGTGCGCTCAAAGACCTTGGAAAGCATGGGCAACAAGCTGATGGGCCTATAACTTGTGGGAAGAGCAGGATCCAGTCCAGGTTTAGGAATGGTGATGATGACTGAGTCCTTCCAGGCACTAGGGAAATGGCCGCTAAGCCAGCAGTCATTCATGACCTTGGTGATGATGCAGATAACACTGGGAGGCAAATTCTTGAGAGCACGGTTGGTGATGGTGTCGATGCCGGCTACCTTTTTGCTTTTCAGGCGCTTTATGATGTCCAGTATCTCAGAAGTGCCAATGACATCAGGAGAGGCAAGAGCGCGCTGGGTGTGGCCATATTTGTCACACACGTCTTTGACCTCACGAATAATATTGACCAGACCATCCTCTTTGGGCGCAGAGAATTGGCTCTTCAGTGAATCGGCGATAATATGTGCTTTGTCCTGGTCATTGTTAACAAAATCGCCACCCTCTGTAAGCAGAGGAGGGAGAACAATAGTCCTGTTGCTTTTAAGGGCCCTGACCGTACTCCAGAGAGAGTTATCTTGGACGGACAGACTTTTAACTTTGTCGTTCCATCTTTGATTCCTTAAATCCTTAATCCGCTCACTTACCTTGCGGGATAGCCTGTTGTACTTCGTCTTGAAGTGGAGAAACCTGGTACGCTGCCAAAGTCTTCTGAAGGTGTTTTTTTCGTGGATGAGTTGCCTGATGGAGGGAGGAAGTTCCAGATGGTCTGGCCGCTTGCAATCCACCGGAGTAGCACTAGCATTTGTAGCCATCTTGATGGAGTGAGTGACCTTTTTGATATTTTCGTCAATGTCACTGCTGGTGACGGTATCCTGATAGGGAATGTTACCGTTCATAAGTTCTCAAAAAAATTTACAGTCCTGCTTATAACGAAGATTTATTCTCAGGTCGATATTTATCCTCTCAAAATTTAGTGCAACTGGTAGGTGATCAGATGATAAGGCATTTACTGTAAAAATATTATAAGGTTTGAAAAACCCCCTTGAGAACAGCAATGTCGAGTACGTCACTAGTGGGTGAGTGATCACAGTAGTATGTATCTTCAAGAGGGCCAATAACGGAAGTGTCGATCTGATCTACCATGTACCTATAAAGTACCAAGCCACTTTGATTAGTGCATCTGGAGTTCCAGTGTGGGTGTTTCGCATTCAAATCACCCGCCATAACGACTGGGTTGGGCCCAGACAGTAGGTCATCTAAGTCGCGAGGGTCTAACTTGTGCCTGGGTGGGTTGTACAGGGAAGTAAACTTGACCTCTCCAACATCAGCATTTTTAATGACAATGGAAACTGCTTCCATATTGACAAGGTCAGGTGTGACAATCTTAGTGTGATTAATACCTCTTTTAACAACAATAGCTACCCCACCAGAGGCTGGATCTGAAGCTTTTTCAGGGGGTCTATCTTTTCGGTAAACATCGTACCCTGGTAGATTGAAAGTCTTTCTCCGTTTGAGATGGGTTTCGCACAAGAAGGCAACATCGATGTTCCAGCTTGTAAGGAAATCATAAAATTCGAAACGCTTGCGAGGGATCCCCCTCGCATTCCATATAGTGCAACGTAGCTTACTTTGATTTATAACTTTGTAGGGATGTCTATCCATGATTATTTCCTTGTCTCAGTTTGAGTGGTCTGCGGCACTATCCTTTAACATATTCATTAGGTTACCCAGATACCTTTGAATTTTAGCCAATTCGTCGTGGGCAGCGACTCCCTTACCAATAGAAGCAGAAGCAACCGAAGCAAAAGTTCTTCCTTCAGGTACTTTGGAAGTTCTATTCCTTTTAACTTGTGGGTATTTGGGACACTTAGTATAACTCGATGTGTGCTGGCCTTCACATCGAATACATTTAGGAGGGTCTTTATCTTTTATATTGGTGCAGTCCTTGACTGGTGGTCGCCCGCGCACTTGTTGCAACGCGGCGACTCGGTGCAGCCCTGGGACATGCCCAAAACGTAAACAATTGTAACGTTGTAAGGGCTTCTTGTTGCCCCTAAACAATTCAACTGTTACAGCAAGTGGACCAATGCGCTTTAAATTTAGGAAAGATTTATTGTGCTCAGTGTTTTCTAGTAGGACTAGGACCATTGGCATTTCAACTTCGCCATTTGCTTCTTTAAGTCTAACTGCCTTATCGGGGAAGTAGTTAGCGTTTCTAAGGTCTACGCAAAAATCTTCCATGTCATACGTTATATCTACATTACGGACAACGTACTTTAACAGTTTCTCAGACTTGAGCTGATGATGCTGGATTTTAAGCACACCATTCATTTTGATTCCTGACACGAGGGTTTTATGAGTTTTCTCATCGTGGCATTTAACCTTGATAGTGTCTGAGCGTCCGATATGTGCAGTAATCTTATCTAACGTTATGTGATTTTTTTTATCTCATTTAGCACTTACTTATTCGGTTTCCCGTGATGTCTAACGATAATAGGGGGAATGTAAATAGCTCCCCTTTCACTTCCCTTAATCTGGGAATTTTCCCTCCTCGTCCCCCGTCTGAGTTTTTTGCTACGAGCAACTGGCCAGGCACTGTCTTCCACTTCTCCATCACTTCCGTCGGAATGGCTTCTTTTGTTGCCACCGTTTGTCGAACAGTCACGATCATCACTTATTTCCATGGACTCCAGTCCATGCACTTTGTTAGCAAGCGAGATAGGTTGAAAATTTTCTCTTACCTTATTTTCTTCCATGGAGTTTCCCGCCTTTGGAGTCCCGGAACATTTCTCAAAGGCTTCTCTAAAATCATTTATCTTGTTGATGACGTCTGTACGAGAGTTTTGAATTTCCGTGTTGATTCCATTGAATTTCTCGTCAAATCCTTCGTTGTGGAGAAACTTGATGATTATTCGTTGTTCCACTTTGGTCGACACATCGCTGTTCGCCATTTTGCTTAATCAAACACTCGGTTGTCATGGAAACCAGATGAGTGGTGCTGCATTTGCATGACAGGCGATAGATGCCATCCCAACAATGAAAGTTTAGATTTTTACAACAATGAAATTTACAAGAAATAAAACCCAGGTCAAATTTGAACGCCCCTCGTAGTTTATGAACGAATCTTTATAAAGCTGATTAAAGACTACTGATGAAATCTTGGAATGTACAAAACCACAGAGATGGTTGGTGCGAATAACTTCATAACTCGTCCATTGTGGTATACATAAGCCCGATGGCAAGGTGCTCGGATCATTAGTTGTAGAGATATTCAGAAACTTACCCTCAAAAACCTTCTTTCTGCTGTAACTAGAATGCAATTCATGCAAGCTCATCCAAACACATAAACATCGCAGTTGGCTTAGGGCAAAAAGTTTCCCATCGATGGTGTTATTTTTCATTTATTTTTTGAGGGACTTTTTAAAGGTGTCGGAACCAATCCCAGTCTCCCCTGAGTAAGGACCAAGAGCACCGTCTTAATTTAAAACGAAAAACAATTTTAAATTGAAATTAACTTCAACGTAATTTAATACTGTCCGTTGCGAATAGAAATCGCTAAATGGTAAAAGCAAAAATGGCAGAAAAAGAATCCAGCGATCAATTGCAGAATTCATTCAGGAAATGCTGGAAATTCTAAGCTTAGTGTCCTTAATCTAGGCGTTTCAGAGAAGCTTATAATCCGTTTGTATCGAACCAAATTATTTTTCTCCAAACATCAGAATATAATCAGCTTATCGGGGGATACTTTTGCGAACACTCAAGTGAAACGCTGTATATTGCAAATTTCATACGTAGAAAATAGGAAGTGTGCCTTGCCAATCGTTGAGCGTGAGTCTCCTACGACTTAACGTGCGAAGACGATTTTAAAACGTTCTCACAGATAGACATTCGACAGTTATCATTAAAATGAATGAAATTTTACTTGGAGATTGCTTTTCTGATTCCAACGGTTTAACTTACATATCCGTACGATTAATATTCTAACTTAAAAGTGGTGCAAATCAGCATTATGGCAAACAGCTAGATACTATCATCCAGAGATCCATGCGACAATCCGCATATGCGAAATGGTTCGCGCAGGTTTCTTCTGCGCAGGTTAGTTGCGAGGTTGTTGCCAGATGGCGCTGTAGGTCTTGATGATATCTGACGTAATCAAAACGTCTTCAGAGCACTGAAAGCAGACGACAACGGCGACAAGGCAGAAATTTTAAATATTTCGATGTTTAAAATACGACATGTCTCTACATAGGGAAAATTACTTAAATTAAATCAAAAATTAAAGAAATTAAGAAAGAAATCAAAAAGAGTTCATTTCCATTTAATTAATACAAGAAGTATTGTTAGTCGGCCATGGTTAGTTACCAAAGCCAACTAGAAAGACAGGCCGGGGCACTAAAAAGTCACATGACCAAAGTAGATCGAGCAACAATCCAATCTTCATTGTTTCCAACAAACGAAACAACACTGATTGTTGAAATCCAAGATGGAAACAATGAAGATTGGATTGTTGCTAGATCTACTTTGGTCATGTCACTTTTTAGTACCCAGGCCTGTCTTCTTCGTCGGCTACGTTAGTTACGAGATGACGACACTTGCGAATGCTCTCATGCCGTTTGAGCGTTTGTTACGAGAGGGCGCCACGGGTATTTTTGCCATATCAAGTTTTCTATGAGAATTTTGCTTGTTGTCGCATCTTGTTAGATTAAGGATCTCTGCTATCATCGAAAGGAATCGACATTTCTTCAACGAAAATTCAACAGCAAAAACGTAGACAGTCACATATTATAGAAATTCTAAGAAAGAAGCTCATTATTTTAATGGAAAATATATGATATGGCCTGGTCAAAATCATTTTATACCTGAATTTTCAGTAGAATTATCGCTTTGGTGAGTGGACACACCGACTACTTTAGGTAAAAGCGCTGAGGTATTTCCGTTACATTTTGAGAAGCAGAGATAATGTATTAATATAAAAGAATGAAACCGGAAGATCAACCTACCAAATTTTTTTTCCATTAGGGAGCTATTATTTTCTATGAAAAAACAAAATTATAAAAAAAATTCAAAATTATATTCTTCATCAGGAGAGAAAATACTACCAAAATCGCCCAAACAAAGAAAACTTAAATTTTATTTACCTGTGTAATTTTAATGATAGTCCTGGCAACAAAAAACAACACAAACATCTTCTGAAATCAATAGGAAAAGACTACGTACCACCTGGGGGGAGAGGGGATCAGAAGAGGCCAAAATAGAACCACTTGGTTTATGAACGCTCCCTAAATGCCACTAAATGGCAAAAACAACAATGCTTCTGATGATCATTTCATAAACTGATGTAATCATTGCCATTTTGACTGGCCATATAAAATTTTGTATTCGAATATTTTGATCCTTGTTGTTGCTCAGTGGGCATTTATCTTACCATGAAAAAATTACATTAAATAATTGAGCCAATGTTTCTTGAAATTAATGAAGTTTTAAATTGTAAGCGAACACTGCAAGGAATAATTTCTCCTTAATTCTGAACGAGAAACAATATATTTTTTTTCAGTTAAACCACTGAAAAGAGAGAATACAACGACGATTCCTTCATCTTCAACAAAAACAGCATCAACAACGACGAGCTCATCTCAAAAAACATCATCAACCTCAACAACATCAACCACGTCAACGACATCAACCACGTCAACGACATCAACGACATCAACGACATCAACCACGTCAACAACATCAACAACATCCACCATGTCAACAACAACATTACCAGTAACAACCGAACTCGAAAATGGAACAGCCACAGAGCTTTCAACGAACACAGAAAATATTGGTATAAATCTGTTATTTCATAGTGCAACAATTCTCAAACTGTTTTTTTTCCTTCAGTTTATCAGCAATATAGAAACATTTATAAAATTCTTTTGTTATATTTTAAAATTAAGACTGGGCACAAATACACGAAGTTGGACAAAATAATATGTTTAGGATCACCCTGTAAAAAATAATGCTTGACATGCGTTGTAGCTGTAACATATGCTTCTGAGGCTTCTTTTACTTATCTGTGTTCAATTGTATGAGAATAGGCCTAGCACGTATATTCATGGAGATATAAAGGTTTCTTTAAAATAATCGAAATTTTTCCTAACCGAAGTTTTCAACCCAATGCAATGACATTTTAAGGAAACTTGATAAACTACAGTAAAGACAGCACCCTGCAATCGGAATATAAAAATATTAAATATTTGATGAAATATGAGCATTTTTACTAATTAATGTTTAATTGCGCATGCGCAAGCGTTACCAAAAGTCTTTTGCATCATTTATTAGCCAAATGTATAGAGCTACTCTTATAAAAAGCTTAAGCAAATATCGTGAAAATTCAGAAAGATATCGCCGATAGAATGAGTTAAACTTCAGTTGCTCTCAAAATATAAACAAGACGATAAGGGGTTTTCTTCAAATTTTAATTTTGGACCGGACAACTGCATCAACTTCTTCTCCTTTCGCTGATACGAAGGCATATTGGCTTCATATTGATTTCATATAGGCATATGGACTTCATATCAACTAGAGCTATTAAGTGTGGTAATTTTCGCTATGCAACAGCGCTTCTTCTAGCATCTATTGAGCCAAATATAACTACTGTATTTTAATGATTGCATTTGGTTAATAAATTATGCAAAAGACATTTTGGTAACGCTTGTGCATAAGCAGTTAAACATTCTCAAAGGAAATCAGGCGATATGCCAAGAAAAAATATCAATCGAAGGCGGAGAAATGCAAACAAAAAAATAGAGATAAACAAGCTCCAGCCTCCTCCAGATAATAGGAGATGCCGGAGGAGAGACGGATTACGTAACAGATTGGGAGTGACGAAGGAGGAGAAAACGGCCAATCAGCATAGAGGGAAAAAAACGAACTTTTTTGAAAGAGAAAAAAGAAACAGAGTGAAATTGGAAAGAAAACGGGACGGTCGGAAGAATGAGAGCGATAAAGCGGCGAGTTTAATGAGGGACGGCCGTGCAAAGAAGGAGCCGCCTGGAGCTGCTACTCATGATTCCGTGGACGACGCCCGAAAAAGTTCTACGCAGCTGAATTCGAGGACGCAGCGAAACGTCGAAGCTGGTAGACCGCCGATAGTTCGTAGGACATATCGCCGGATCAATTACACAGGTGGGAATAGACGTTATAGTAAGGATAGAGCGCAGAGTGCCGTGGATACGCATGCTCGCCCGAATTGTGATAGAACTGTTAGCACCGAGCTTCATAAAGGTGCCCCGAACAGAGACTTAAGAAAAAACTTAATTGATAGTGAATGCTTAACAGCGGAGCAAGCTAACGTACGTTGGAGTGGGACTGACGACCACGAATCAGCGGAGAAGCAAGGTGCCTGTAAGCAAGCGGCGAATCCGACTGATAGCGATGGCATCAAATTGGACGCTGTAAGCATCGGCTCATTTGATGATTAAAGCATAACTATTTCTCCTTCCACGAGTGGTATTGCGTCGGACGGACTGAGGAGCGACTTCCAGTACCATTGCGAACCCAAAGCGAGGAGGTGTTCCGAGGAGTCGCGTTCAACAGACGTTTGCAAGCCATCCGAGACATTGAGTGTCTATCCTAATTACCCTATCTATTTCCTGGAGGGAAATTCTCTGGCCCCCATACACCATCCAGTCCTTGCAAGTGCGCGCTCGCTTAACGAGATCTCGAGCGGTGAGCCGCGCTTGGCTTGGGAAGCTCCAGCGTGGGGTAGGCAATTAATTAGGATAAGATTAGTAATTAAGTTTTGAAGGATAGTTGCTGATCAGCTTTGGAAGTTGGGTTGGGGTTAACGTATGAACAGTGCATTAATGTCATGCCCCAGCTCGGCCCCTCGTCGACAAACCTTTTAAGGTCGCCATTTACGAGATTGATGGTGGCTATTACGACAACCCAGCAAATCACGTCTTCAGTGTTGGACGCCCACAATTGATGCTAAGTTGCCCATTGGTTGACCCGTGGATGACCACGTAGACCTACCTGCTAGCAACTCAATTATAGTTGTAATAAAAAAAAGGAATACGCTGTACCTCTGGGTTGAGTTTGCAACAGTGTTCAGTGTTAGGCTTAATTTGATTTTAAGTCTTAAACAGCACGTGACAATTATTTAGTAAACATGCTCACATTTCAGCAAATATATAATATTTTTATACTCTTATTGCAGGATGTTATCTCTACTGTAGTTTGTCAAGTTTCTTGAAAATTGGATTGCACTGGGTTGAAATCCCTGCATGTTACAAACAAAAGACTTAGGAAATATTTCGATTTTTTTTAAAGAAACTTTTATATCTCCATGACTATACGTGCTATTCTCATACAAATGAACACAGATAAGTAAACGAAGTCTCCTAATCATATGCTACAGCTACAACGCATTTCAAGCATTATTTTTTACAGGGTGATCCCAAACATTAGTTTTTTTGTGCAATTTGTTGTTGGTCCCCTATTTGCCTTCGGGACAAAACCTTCGCTGAAATATATGAAGTGTTGGTTGGTTGGTTGGTTTGTTTGTTATTAACGTCCTTTTCAACTACTATGGTCATTTCAGGACGGCGTTATAGGGGCCGCAAATTCTGCTTCGCAAGGGTTCTTTAACGTGCAGCCGGCAAACGACTACACGGGACCATCGGCTTTACTTCTCTTTCGAAGGAAGTGCGTTTCCCCCTGAAAAAATCCTCGTCGTCCTCGGCCGGGGTCGAACCCGCGTCATCGGGCATCAGAGGCGATATAATATACAGGGTGTTTTTGAATTGAGTACAGATTTTTTGGGAGATGATAGAAGAGGTCCTTAGAAGTATTTTTTGTCATATGAACATGGGGTCCCCGCAGCTTCGTTTACTTACAATACTGCATTGAACAATCAAATGACACCGGGACGCGAGAGGGAATGTTCAATAGCTACAATAGTCATCTGTGGTCTCATGTCAACCCATGTGCAACACATGTTAACAGTTTTCAGCATCGTTTTTCGTTGAATATTTGGGCTGGCATGATTCACACTGTCCTGATTGGGCCATATCTCCTACCAAACATACCTTGGTTTCCTGAAGGAGGAGCTCCCTGGTCTTCTTGAAGATGTTCCACTAATGACCAGACATTTGATGTGGTTTCAACAGGACGGCGCACCTTCGCATTACACAAGAGCAGTTAGAGATTACCTAAATGAGACATATCCAGATGACCAGTTGCTTGGCCACCGAGATCGCCAGATCTCACACCGATTTTTTTTATGGGGAAGCATAAAATCAATGGTGTACTCCGAACCCGTAGATACCGAAGAAGAATTGGCGGCTCGCGTTGTCGCGGCAGCAGGTGACATCAGCGACCGTGCAAATCAACTGTTTCCACGCGTACATCAATCCATCATAAGGCGTTGCGAATTGTGCTATGAAGCAAATGGCGGTCATTTCGAACAATTACTGTAAAAGTCTTACAGTAGATTGCTTGTGTTAATTGTTAAAAATAAAATAATCTAGGCCTACCAACGCACACTGCGTCCCGGTGTCATTTGATTGTTCAATGCAGTATTGTAAGTAAACGGAGCTGCGGGGACCCCATGTTCATATGACAAAAAATACTTCTAAGGACCTCTTCTATCATCTCCCAAAAAATCTGTACTCAATTCAAAAACACCCTGTATATGGAGTGTTACATGCTCTTTACACACCTTAAATTTCAGGATAATTCGTCAAGTATTTTTCTAGATATTTGACAAAACGTCTAAAATCAAAGGTGTTCATGTTATTTTGTCCAATCCCTGAAGTTTTTCGTGTTTGAGAAATGCTGCACTGGTTTACAATTAATTTTCAAAATACTATATTTATGATCATATTTATTTTATTTTATTTTATTAGAGCCTGGATATTTTCTTATTCCCCAACCGCATACGTTTGCTGCCGGAGCCGTAGCTTGCGCCCTCAATACCAGCTATATTGTCTCCATAATGGACGCTTCGACCAACGAGAACGTTACAGCGTTGGTTCCCGACGATTTTGCTTGGATCGGTCTCAAAACAAAGAACAGTCTAGGGACTTTTTATTGGTTTAATGGAGAAGAAATAACTCTGGGAACTGAACCCTATGCTAATTGGTTAGTTGGCCAACCAGTGCTCTATAAGCTTCAAGTATCGTGTGTTAAAATTGACACCAACGGGAAATGGTCAGACGAGGATTGTAGCAAGAAGTATCCCACCATCTGTTCCACTACTCGTTAAAATCTGCACACATCGTCTGCTTTTAAATTATAAGATCGAGTTTAAGCACGATATTCAGTCAAAAATTATCTTACTTGTTAGTAGATGTTATCATAAAAATCTCACTACCGCATTCCTTCACAGCAAAAGGGAGATGTTCGAACTCCCAGGTCGGATTAAAGACGACAAAACGAAATTGGGAGGAAAACGAGAATACTTTTGCACAATCTGCAGCCTACCCGTTTGATTATGTTAATAACTTAATTGTACGTACAGGGTGTTGCAGATAACTACAGGGCAGTATAACGGGAAGCCTACCCGCTCGATTGCAGTGGCCGGCTCGGTCGATTGGCAGAATGGTGGGAGATGGTGGCCTACAGCAGCCAGCAGTTTCCACAGTCGGGGAGGGGGGATGAACGTCAAAACTGTCATGTTTTTGATAAAATTACCCAATTATTTGATGTCGAGCTGGTAGGCATCCCCTTATACTGCCCTGTAATTATCTGCAACACCCTGTATATCCTCGTTTTTATCTTGCGTATGGTACATTAGTCAATAACGAATTGTTTTCTGCATATTGTCACTTTTTTTAGATGTATGAATTAAATGCTCCTTACATATCCACATTTTTACAATGGACAAACATATTTTAAAAAGCACCTATAGCCTATATTTAAATTTAATTTCGTATAATACCATGGTTTCCAATCTGGGGGTCGTGAAAAGTTTTCTGAGAGGGGGAGGGTCGACGAGATTATTTTTATTTGTACTTGTATTTATATTTATAGGAAATTTCGAACAAAAATTTTTTAACATTGTGAGATAACCTAGTTAAAATGCTTTTTTTTTTTATTCAAATTTGAGATGGGGGGGGGATGGAGGATAGCAAAATACTTAACTTTTAGAAAAGGGGGTCGCGATAAGAAAAAGGTTGGGAACCAATTGTATAATACAACAAAAAAGTTCCAAAAGGGCCCCGCACTGATTGGATACATACAATAATTATGGTGCTAATTAAATAATTAATACAGGGTCGGGATACATTAATATGACCACCTGCCAGTATCCGGAATATCCACCTTTGGCGGCAAGCACAGCAGCTAGTCGACGTGGCAGAGAGTCAGTAAGTCCTCGGAAGGTGGTTGCAGGTATCTGGAACCATTCGGCGATCAGTGCATCCCGTAATTCCATCACCGTGCGTGGTGGAGGGTCCAGCTTCCGGACATGGCGATCGAGATGGTCCCACAAATGTTCAATGGGGTTGAGGTCCGGGGAGTTTGGTGGCCATGGGAGCAGCTTGAATTCATCCTCATGCTCCTCGAACCAGTCGTGGACAATGGACCATCCCGACACCATGCAGCCGGTCGTCTGCCAACGATGGTGTCGGGATGCCTGTTCTCAGATGCTTCCCGGCGAATTCTCCATCGTCCGTCCACTGTGTTCACCAGAAACCGCGACTCGTCAGGGAAAGCATCCCTTTGCCACTCGGCCGAGGTCCAATGGCGATAGTCCATTGCGAATTGGAGGCGTTTTCGGCGATGCACAGGGATCAACATGGGTGCTGTTACCATACGCCTGCTCCGGAGCCCCAACCTCAAGAGGGATCGTTGCACTGTCTTGGTGCTGACACGCCTAGTGGCCCCACTGTTCATTTGCTGTGTCAGTTGCTCAACAGTGGCACGCCGATTGGCCAAGCGTCGTAACCGACGCTCGCCTCTAGGATCGATGGCCCGTGGGGCCCCACAGTTACCTCTTCGGTTGCTTGAAACTGTCTGGTTCGTCCAGTCGCGGTACACCTTCACAACGGCAGCCCTAGAGCAGTTCACAAAGGTGGCCGTTTCTGAAATTCTGCCCCCCTTGGCCCGATAGCCAATGATCATCCCCTTTTGGAGGTCCGACAGGTCACTTGCTCTGCCCATGACGGCGACTATTGCTGTGTTAACGGATGCTATTACACGTCTGCTGTTGTCAGATTTTAATGACATGCAATGATTTTTCATCTGCATACCATGGGACGTTCCAACATGTTCGAGGAGAGGTGGTCATATTAATGTGTTCCGACCCTGTATAATTACTGTGCATACTTAGGCCGCGTACACAGTGAGAGCGTCTAGTCATGAAGCGAAATTTCTATAGGACTCGAACAATGAATAACGGAGTTAATCCTTATTCAGAATTCGATCACCCTTACAATCTCCTCTCCTTACTTCCTTGTTCAGGACTCGCTTCTTGACTCGACGCCCTTATTGCGTATTTTTCAAAACTGCTTACCCGTTAGGAAAATAGCAACTGCCTAGGAGTCCAGTTTGCGGCATCCGTAACATGTGGCCATGGCATACATTCAGTATACATGTACGAATTTTAGAAAAGAAGAAAGCTGAAGATGCTTTAAAAAAAGCCTTTAAACTTGTATATAGTCAACCTAATAAGTATTTCTGCTTCGATTATGCCGAATCAAACAAAATCAGTGGCGAGTGAAAATTTTTTTTTTATCTCTCAGTTTATTCCATTACAATTCAAACTAATATTGTTAGTATATTTCGTAATTAAATTAAATTAAAAATGGTATAAACCAATTTTGAAAGCCTTTTCGGTTCAGTTTTTCTCTTATCTTTTTTTCCGAAACGTTCTTATTAGATAAACAGTGGCTTTAAACTCTCTTTAGGTACAATATTTTCCGAGGTGCGCCTTTGAGATACTCTCGCAATATTCAACTCCTCACAGAATATATCGCAGTTAACTAAATAGATGAAGCATTCATGATGCCAATATTCGGCCTTCAGAAAATAATGAACAAATTAAAATGAAAAATTTTAAAGTCTTTATTCTTTATAATGACGAAAAATTTAAGATACTTTTAAGTTTTATAATTAATTGATCATTCGTCTCTTACAGTTTCTTATAGGGAGAAATATCAAAACATAAACATTGAATATCCGCCATCTTTTGAGGGCATCGAGATCCATGACTGCCATGGCTCTGAACTTATCCCATTGTTATACAATACATCCAAACGCGCAAAAACTCGTTACCATCGTTATACAATAACAAGTCGGACAAAAACGGCGCACTTCGATGAGTAGCAGTATAGGATTGCCTTCCTCTTGCCCTCAAAAAATGGCAGCTGTACCCATTATTCAATGCGAAGATATTTTCCCCTATAGTTTCTTTTATCACGATTTTGATGATAAAATAAAAAACAAGAATTTGTAAGACACGAATGATAAAAGAAACTTCACACGGATGAAGAAAAAAAATCATGATAAAAGAAACATGCAATCAATATCGATATTGAACAAAGAAGGGTTAATAATTGGGGTAATGAATAAATAATGAAATAATGGAGGAACATATATAGTTAAAAATCATTAGCACTTTTGTTCATGATTTTAAAAAATAAAATTACCTCTTCACAGCATTCTCTAAAGAAAAGCGTTGCTAAAACTTCGCCATGACCTATGAAATAAGTCAGAACAAAAGCCGCAAAAAATATGGCAAATAACAGACCAGAAAACAATCGTCGATAGAAAATTGTCATAGATACCTAAATTCCTACGAAGAAACAAACAAGCTCTACAAATACCCGCAGAGACACCTTTACGATCACATATTGAGACAAATTTAGGTTGTCGTCTTTTTAAGAATCAAGATGCGTTTCAGAGGTTTTGCGTTCCTCTTTTACCTCACCGTCAGCCACTCGGCTTTCGGCCAGGTGTACAGAAGCGCGGAACTAGTGGCATCGGATAAGAAGGCCAAAGTGAACGCTAATGTAGTCACAGATGCCTCTACTCTGGTCCAATGCCTTATACGATGTCAACTTCACGAGGAGTTTCTCTGTCACGCCATTGCTTTCAACCAAGGAGGAAATGTCTGCGAAATCTGGGCGAACGAACAGGACACCATGATGACAGCCCCAGGATACAATTACTATCAAGGTAAGTACTTAATCAACGCTCTTTTTGTCTTACGTTAATTGCATAATCATTTGAGTGGTGTAGATGCAAAACTGGCCAAGTCCACTTTTTCAATTTTGAGTTTAAAATATCATCTGAATATGCAGGTTGAAATGTATAATTAATATATGAAGTTAGATGAAAAACTTACCACAACCCGATTGAAATCTAATGTGAAATTGATGTGTTTAGATGCAAAAGTCACCATGTTCACAAAAGTTTTTTTTCATCTCTTGAAAAATTATGACATATTGACTTGGTAAGTTTTTCATCTAGACCCCTCATCTATTCTTCATGCAGTGGGGATGAAGTTAATGAAATACCAAGACGAAGTATTCTTATGTCCGTATTTTTTATAGAGACATATCTATAAAAGCTGTTGAAACGTTGGCTTCCAGACTTTCTACAGTGACAATTTGAATTTCTTCATTTTTTTTTTTTACCGGCATAAAGTTTCGTATCTCCAGATTTTAAAATACGAGTATAACCTTTTTAAACATTAGAACACACGAAGTAAATCATCGCTTCATTTCAGTGATATTTAGAATTTGCTCTTACTGCCTCAAGAATTTGTAATGTCGTAAATATCTGTATAATTTATTTTTAGTCATTTATTTAAAATATATGCTAATCGATACAAGCGGTGTTGCACGGGCTTATTAAAAATATCCAGAACATTAGCAAAATTTGAAAATCTACAGGGTGTCCACAAAGTCAGGGTACATAGGGGATTAACACATACTTTTAAAACAAAACAATTTTATTTAATTCCAATGTTAATCCATGTATATGTTACGGTAAATATGAAGAAAAGGGGAATATATATAATAACCGGTTATTATTCATAATCACCGTTTACAATGGGAAGTTTGATAAATAACCTTCAGTTTATTATTTTTACCGGTGATTTTAAAAAATTCCCAAACGTAGTTGGCTTTTTTAATAAATAGTTTCTTGAAAACGCAATTCGCAAACTCATATGCGGTGCAACAAATCCAATTGCCACTCTTGCGTTTTCTTTTCTCCAAAAACTAACATAGCAAGTTAATCTTTACTATCTATCTCGTACACACAATGCAAAGTAAAACTGCAATATAAAAATAAGACCATCCATAAAAAAATTGTCGTGATGGGAAAAACAAAATTACACATTCCACGCGTAATTCCTTATTAATAAAAAGAATTAAAAATATACTTGTTTCTTATATTAAGTCAAATTAGATGACAACAGCAAGCAGAATAAATAGCTAACGCTTCACAAATTGACTGGTATCACTTCACTTGCTAACATAACTTCAAACAACCAAAGATTCTTCAACGCATTGGAGAGAACGAATGAAAACTCGAAGTCTATAAAAAATTAATATCTGAATCCGCTTATTGCAAAATTCACCGCGACTGTATATCCTGTGAGTAATAGACCCATACAAAACCCGTCCATCACAGGTGAAGAGATTGCAACACATCCGCCGTTGAAAACACATTCAAACAGAAGACTGGAAATTGAACATGACCTCAAATTCAAAAAGAATGACTAACTATTTTATTTCATTACAGATCAAAAGAGACTTAAATTAGACAATAAAAAAATTGCAAAATTTGAATGGACCTGTTACAATTCATAACTAATGTTTCGTGTTTTTTAGAAATCACTCGCAGTAACCATCATCTTATTAAGAATATCATCATGTATTTAAAATCATTAACCAAATCTTATCTAAACCTAGCTTAATACAAACATTAAAAAAATTACCATAACTAAAACCTGATCTTACCTAAACTCAACCGAACTTTTATCATAAGCGTCGCTACAAGAGGTGTCTGAATACGAATCCTAACCTAACCTAACCAATCCTAACCTAACCTAGCCTGATCTAAACCTAATCTGACATAAAACTTACCTAATAAAAACCTAACCAGTCTAACTTAACAAACCGAACAAAAAACCTTACCTCACATACCTAATCAAACATAACCTAACTTAACCCAAACTTACCATAACCTAAACCTAACACAACTTTAAACCAACACAATCCAATCTAACCTAAACTTACCTAAACATAATTTAAACCTAAACTTACCTAAACATAACTTACTATAAACCTAACCTAAACTAATCTGAGCATACACTAAACCCAAACCAAACCTTAATCTAAACTAACCCAACACACCATAACATAACCTAACATAACAAACTAATCTAACCTAACCTAAACATAACCTAATCCAAAGCTAATCTAACCTAATCTGAACCTACCCTAAACCCAACCTAAACCTAACCCTAATCTAACCAAAACCCAACCTAACCTCAACCTAACATAACCTGACTTAACCAAACCTATACAAACCAAACCCATACCTAATCTAACCTACCCTCCATACTAAACAGACACACACCATGCTCTTTGCTTACAGGTTTACTTCCGTCCAGTCGGATACGGTTGACTAATGGTTCGCGTTTTGTTGTAATCATTCGCTGCGAGCACCATGTTTTGAAATGCGAATCACTTAACTTGATTAACCTAACTACAACATCCATATCATAACATCACAACCAATTTTCTCGCTGCTGCAGGCAAATTATGCATTAAACATAAATTTTTGCTTATTCTAAGCATAAACAGTTATTTCCCAGATTGGAAATTCCAGTCGACTTTGCTAACACCACTTCAGCATTCTTTGCCATTTATGAGGAATAAAAAATTTTATTCAGGTTTCATTTTTTGAATCATAGTAATTAATTTTTTAGGGATCACATCGAACCCGACTGAGGTATGCCATGTAGCACTTTAATGCAGCCCGCAAACTGGCATATTACGGAAATATCTAAACTGTTTTTTCGGAGTTTCACTCTCCGGACGCCACACGCTTGACCTAATCCGCCCCACCCTCTTGAAGAGAGGCTGATGCCACCACCATCAACAATTTTGCAGGCCTTCCCTTAGGACAAAAAACTAAAATGTACTACAAAAACACAACATGATCAAAAAATTAAAGTTTAAATTTTTTCTTCTGGTTGGTGCGGACTTTTTAGAGTTTGAGTGCTCCCAGCTTCCCCCACACACAGGCTTCTACACATAAGATTGCCATTCACACTCCCAAATTCCGTCGATTTTTGAAAATTCTTTTCATTTATCGGCTGTGTGCGCCAACTGACGGGAAAATTTGTAATCACATTGTTGAAATGCTTTTAAGTTTAGTTAACACCATTTGCTCTCAGCGAGTTGAGAGCTCAGTGGTAAAGACGTTGATTGCTAACCAAAACATCCAACTATCCCAGGATCGAATCCCATCGCCGGAGAAAAAAATTGAAGGACCAAAAACAACATCGGTAAGTAATTTAAGATAAATAAAGAAATATAATATAAATGGAAAATAGAGCAAGGACAGCAAGAGAGAGAAGCGTAGAGAAGGAGGGGGAGAAAAAGAGAGATAGACCAAAAAAAATTTTTTCTGCCAAACTTTTAAGATTACGCCCACACTTTTAAGATTACCCCCCAAAAAAACCAAGCCACTTTTAAAATCCTGGCTGTAGATGGCGCAACTGAGAAAACGCAAGAACAATAATCGCATTTATTACGCAACAAGAGAGCTTGCAAATATTAAACAGCGATCACATAAAAATCCGGAAAATGTGATTATTTGAAGACTATTATCAAATTTACCACACAAAATGGTTATTATACATAATCACCGGCTACTATATATAATTCCCGGATTCATCACATTTACCTTAGCATATATATTATAAAGCAGAGTCCGTTGGAGTGTTTGTCCTTTTACAACTCAGAAAATACTCAACGAATCTCCACGAAACTTTCCATGTACGTAGTTAAAGTTACTGTGCCCTATTTAAGGTACTTTTTATACCGTGTTTTTATCAATTTATAAAGTTATTCTTATTTTTGGTAAAGTTGAATAGACTTCAAAGAATGTCACTAGATGGCGATGCCAGATGGCGCATTGCTATCTAATACTACTGGATGGCTCACTCAAGGCGAGTTTGCATGAAAAAGATTCTGCCTGAAATTGGCCATTGTTATCTGACACAACTAACCGATGACCTTTGAGAACGCGATTGCAATGAGATTCAGTGAAATTCTAAAAAAATGTATAATTTTCTCCACGTAGCATATTTTATCTTATTTTTCAATTAAAATTATATAAAGAAAAATTTCCAAAGTTCGTAAAATTAGCATACATAGCCTATCGTTGGTATTGGACAGGCATGACACAACTACTCGATAATCTTAGAGGACTTAGTATTTTTTGCCAGAAACATTCGCTATTAAGTCAGCCATCCAGTAGTATTAGATATCAATGAGATGGCGCACTTCTATTTACATACTGTTGTAACTTTAATTTAACATATTAATACAGCGTGTCCATAAAAGGTCTGACACATTTTATCTGTGTAATTCAAAATAACTTATAGCAGCCGCCACGTAAGTTGAACGATCTTTTTGACATGCGCAGTAAGTCATCTCATCAATATGCTTTGTCTGGATTTTACCCATGATGCACTTGTTCTACTATAATAATGGTGGAGATATCGTTGAAGCGTGGAAAGCCTATTAAAAGTCATTATATAAAACAAATTGCATTCGAGTCGATTATTCTGCGTCATTTTTTAATTTGTTAATTTATTAATTTCATTTTCTATTTAAAAGAAAAAACGAAAAATAGAAACTAAATATAAATACGAAAACAATGTTTCGAAAACGAAAGCGGATGTTTCATGGCATAGCTAAGCGATTTACTTCCCGTTAACGTCTATTGGCTGGCGTTAGAAATGACGTCACCCTGTCGTTCAACTTATGTGGCGGCAGCTATAATAAACAGAAACGGATTTCAGTATATGAAACTGTAACTGAAAGTTTTATTGTGTTTCACAATTTCGCCGCTAGAGTGCGGGAACTGAAGTGAATCCTTCGAGCATGAAAATAGAAGAGTGAATCACGGTTGCAACAAAGTGGATGTCGACATGTTCAAAATAACATGGCAAGAAATTGATTATCGGCTGGATATCCTCCGTGTGACCCAAGGAGCACACGTTTGGGTCTACTAACTTGGTTTAATAAAACTTTTTCAGTTACAATTTCATATATTGAAATCCGTCTCTGTTTATCTTTATTAGTTTTTTGGTAATACACAGATAAAATGCGTCAGACCTTTAATGGACACCCTGTATTATTTTATTAATAAATTTCGTTTATAGAAGTAAAATTACTATATAATGATTTAAGAGACCATAGCTTAAATTTCAGCCTCTAGAATGGAAAATTTCATCGAAAAAATAGCCCGAGCAACGCCGGGTATATCTGCTAGTAAATAATATTTTCAATATGATTTCCATCATTTTCAATGCATAATTTGATGGGTAGGAAAAATAACATAAATAAATTTTGAAAAGTAAAGTATTCTTTATTTAATTTAAACAAAAGTAAAAAAGGTAAATTATTATTTTTTATATTTAATTGTTTATGTCATGATTTTATTCTCTGCTAAACCACCACGTCCGCCTTTCCCCCTCGAAAAAATAACATCTAAATACATAAAACAAAGTCGGGTTAGTTACACCATTTATAACTCAAGAACGGCTGGTCCGATTTTAATGATCTCTGATTTGTTGGATTCGGAATAGCAGAATAACTATTAAAATATCGGAAAAATTCACGGAAAGGGGGGGAAAAGGGGGTTGAAAGTTTGTTAACACATTAACTGGTGTTGCACTATATACTTTACGCATTTACTGGTTTGGCAGTACATAATTAACCATATTAACCCTTCCCAGGGTCCATCGGAATTACCATAATAATTGATATTCAAATTGATGGCAGCGCATACTGATAGGAGGTATCTCACAGCAATATGCACCGAACAAAAATATACAGGGTGTTTCAAAATTATCGTGGCGGCAACACATAAGGGCCAATTAAGTTATTTCCGACAATTCCACACCAAATGATCACGGAGAAACGCTCTTGATGCGCTCGAGCTCTGGTAACATGCGGGTTAGCATCTGTCCAATGGTGCTGGTTGTGAGAATTTACGATTCCTGTCCGGGTGAAGGTTGCTTCGTCCGTGAAAAGTATCTGGCTGAGACAACTAGGGTCTGCAGCATGACGACGTTGTATCCATTGGCAAAATCGTTGTCGGTGTGGATAGTCCGTTGGGTTCAGTGCCTGAACCAGTTGCAGGTGGTATGGATGCAAAAGCTGACGGTGAAGAATGCGCCAAACAGATGAGTGTGGAATGTGTACCATGGAAGAAATACGACGGGTGCTTGTCTGTGGTTCATCATGTATGATGTCAATTATCACATCCTCCTCATCCGGAGAATGGGCTACAGGCCGCCCTTGTCCTGTTTGACGGCCAAAGGAACCACGCTCCCTCAAATGTCTGTCGACAGATACAAATGTTCGGTTATTTGGCAAACGTCTATTCGGAAAGCGTTCTTGGTAGAGTCTTCTTGCTTCCACAGCATTTCCGTCCGCAAGACCATACATTAGGTGCATGTCAGTGTATTCTGCACTGGAATACGTGTACATGACTTTTTTTTTTACGTAAATCGTAATGCGTATATCAAAGCACGCAAACGTTCTGAAATTGATATTCCTAGTGGATGTACAGTAGCGAAACTACAGTAATGGAAACAACCGTACACAACTAATGGAACAACCCTAAAGTAGGTTTAAATGGAACAAACCACTCAACCT
>JAHWFO010041365.1:2678693-2708817 GCA_023313115.1 Rhysida immarginata | reverse complement strand
GTGTGGTTCTCGAGATATTTCAATGTCTTCAGATAAATTGAACACCCTGTATAATCTTTAGTATGATTTTTTATGCTAATGGTTGCAAATTTGTAATGGCCAAAAATAATTTCGTGCTGCTTCTAAAGACTGCGTTCGTATTCGTAAACAAGTCAGTATAAGCAAGAACAGATGAAGGTACGTTCAAAAAAAAAATCCGTTTTTGGTATAAGGCTTAAAAATCAGTTCAAAAACATTTACATTTATTGAAATTAAGATTTTGAAAGTGACTAAAGATAATTGTATAGCTTAGTATCCCAGCGGTGATATCTAAACCGGGAAGCGCGCACGATGCCGGAAATCCAACCTAAAAATTAAGGAAATAATAACGCGTGCATAGTACATAATTTAGGACAAACATTTCCTGCGATTCATCCTCAAAGTATCAATTATCTTGGCAGCACGTAACTTAACCTGATCGATTATAAAGGCGACACAAAAAAGGATATAGTGGGATATAGGAGGTGTTGACTATGGTCGTCGGGATAATTGCTACTTAATGTGAGTGAAGAATTTGTCTAGGTAAAAAGCACGCACGTAGATGTAATTTTTCGAAGGGGAGAGCTTATGAGGCATATTGTTAAATCAAATGAGAGACTGGCGCTAGGGAGGAGTGGCGTTGCTTACCAGGGAACCTCACAGAGTAATAATAAAATTCCGAACCGAAACTAAAACTAGGCAACACCTATATCCAATAATATATCGATTAAAAAAATTACGTGTTAAGGTTCATATTCAAAGATTTTATGGTCACACTAAATACTAATATATAGGGTGTAAAGGAAATTCCCGAAACAGTCGAAGGCGCTAGAGCCATAAAAATCAGGTCTATCTATAGGAAACTGGCCATGCCCGATCGAATAAAAGTATTTCCAGCGCCCCTAATGTAAGCGATGAGAAGTTACGAAAACTAACTTCTGAACCATGATAGACAGAGAAAAACTTCCAATTACAAAGTTGTAGAGCGTCATAGATTTAGTAGAAACCCACTCTTTGCATAAAGAAAACAAAAGCATAAAATATGTAAAACGGGGGAGAAACTCCACCATATATGATACACATTTCGGACACGGTATGTTGGAATATTCACATGTAGAACAACAAAAATGCGAAGTTTCTCCTATTTAATACTTGCCACAATAGAAGATTGAATAAAATTAAACCAATCACTAAATTTCAATATTTCAAGACGCTCGAAACTAAAAGGAGAAAAGAACGTCGAGGTAATATTCAGTCAGCACTCGCGATAACGTATAGCTAAATAATTCAGCCAGAAATAGATGAGAAGGGTCCAAGAGAATATTTTTGTATACTGCTGATTTGTATTCAAATCGAAAACTGTGATTTAGCAAAAGTGAGCAAGAAATTTATCAAAAATTGGTTCACAGGTGCATATTTTCGGTAAGTGGGAAATGGACCAGCTCTCCTCCTTGATTCTTATTCAAGCCAAACTGAAGAAAAATTAATCGGGTCTTTTACGCCAGATGGAAAATCAGTCGAATTCTCACAATCTCCCCTCAATAGTTCAACTCTCGATGTTTTTGCTTTCCTTCCTTAGAAAATTTTTACAAAATTACTTCAAATTATATGCTAGTGGGGCAACTTGACGTCACAGGAATAAAATATTTATTACACAATCAACTTTCTTCTCGAATATTCAAGACTATGTTTTCAATATGCATGTTTTAAAAGCGGCTATCTCAAGAACGACCGAATTTTGTGTCAACTCTTCAATTTTGCTTTGATAGGTATTTAAGACATTGTAATTTTTTTCAAAAATACAAATTCATTAGATATGCATAGTCTAAAACTGACTTATGGTTTGACCATTTTTACTCTTTTTAGCATTATTATAAAGATATTAAAGAATAAATTTTGTGTCAGAAATTACCAGAAAAATTGACGGGGCTGGAGGAAATGGTCGAAGTGGCATTTAGTGATTGTTTTGTTTAATTTTATTCAAGTTTGCACTATAAGCCATCTTAATATAAATAACTAGCTTTATATGCTTTGTTTACCGGCATGTAAAGCAATGGGCCCCTTTCTGAAACGACTAACATCACTGGATCACTTACCACTTACTCAGTTTCTCAATAATAGGCCTATGCTAACTCTCCGTTATCTTGCCAAAATAGGAAGATTTCGTGGGTTTGTTGTTGTTCTACACATGATTATTCCAACTCACATTATCCAGTAGGTGTTCCATGCATGGACTTTTCTTATTCTTTTATGCTTTTGTTTTCTTTATGCAAAGAGTGAATTTCCACTAAATCGGTCACGGTCTACAACGTTATATCAAAAGTTAGTTTTCGTAACTTGTCAGCTCTTACGCTTGGGGCGCTAGAAATACTTTTATTCTAAAGCACTGTATACAGGGTGTAACGTAATTCAGGGACAATAAGTATCTAGCGTGATTCTTTGCATGATTATAAACTTAAAATTCCTTTATCGAAAATGTCGAAAACTCAAAATTAAATTGCGTCGTCACGTCATTTATGAACTTTCCGCACCAGCAGTTCATTAAATTCAAAGGGGCGATTACAATTAAATCGGCGGCAATTGTTGAGATTAAATGACGTTTTCGACAAGTTTTCAGCAAACTTCGCGTGATGTTTAGACCCTTAACATTTGAGTTTTGAACATTTTGCATAAGGAACTTTAAGTTTGTAATTATGCAAAGGATCACGCTAGGTACTTATTGTCCCTGAATTACGTTACACCCTGTATAGGAATAAAGCACTGCCTATATACAGTGCTTTATTTTATTCGAACCGGACGGCCACTTTCCTATAGATAGACCTGACTTTTGTGGCTCTAGCACCTTTTGTTCTAACTTTATTCAACTATTTCGGGAATTCTCTCTACACAGTATATGGGTGAGGCATTTATCTTGAGACAACTGAATATCTCGGAAACTAACTAAGCATTGTACGAAAAAATGTCCAAAATCAAAAGTGAATTATTTCGCGGGGGAAATTCATTAGTTAAAAAATTACCCCTCCCCCTTGTGAGGGAGGCTGGGGGAGGGGCTAACTTTGAAATCTTAAATAGGAACCCAATTTTTAATGGTATATTCAGACTGTACACAATATTCGAGAAATGTTTTATTCTTGGTGTTTTTTCAATTGATCCAACGATTTAGGAGATAGAGGCCCTGAAAGTGTGGAACTTTTAAAGTTTTGAACCCAATTTTATCGATGAAGACAAAGAGATAGAGAGTGGGTCTTACAGACATTCCTATTCTATTTTTTGATGGTCTTTAAGAATCCGAAGTCAGAATTTCAAAAATTCAAAATTTTTTAGTGCACAAGCTTTTGGGGGCAGCAGTTCTATGGAGACCGAGTCTATGCGTGTGTATTGAAAAATATTGGATTTTTGAAATTCTGACTTGGGATTCTTAAAGACCATTAAAAAGTAGAATAGGAATGTCTGCAAGACCCACCGATAAAATTGGATTCAAAACTTTGAAAGTTTCACACTTTCAGGGCCTCTATCTCCTAAACGGTTGGATCAATTGAAAAAAACACCAAGAATAAAACATTTCTCGAATATTGTGTGCAATAGGGGTCTAATTGCACCCCTATTAAAAAATACCATTAAAAAATAGGGGTTCCTATTTAAGATTTCAAAGTTACCCCTCCCCCCATCCCCGTTCACAAGGGGGGGGGGGATTTTTTTAACTAATGAATTTCCACTTTTGATTTTGGACATTTTTTCGCATAATGCTTAGTTTCCGAGATATTCAGTTGTCTCAAAATAAATGCCTCACCCTGTACATGTATAATGTGCCTATACAATCTTTTAATATGAATCTTGTTACGTAATTTTTTTAATAATCAATATATTATTGGAAATAGGTGTTACCTATATTAGTTTGGATATAGGTGTTATATGTGTTAGTTTCGGTTCGGAATTTTATTATCACTCCGTGAGGTTCCTTAATTAGTAACATAGGGTCCTGAGCAAACTGTGTCCCTTTACTATTTTCTGTACAACACCAGTGCCCCCCCCCCCCTCCTTATTCGCTACGGCTCTGGGGTGGGGGTGTGACCAACGCCACCTGTTTCGCCGCTTAGTAATATTTACGGTCTTTTTTACTTTTGTCTTTTTGTTTAACTTAGATTGTTTTTTCTGTTTACTTTTCGTCTTGTTGTTTTTAGCTTTCCCTGATCATCTGTTAATTGTAATTTTCTGCCATATCCAGAATTTTATTTCGGGGCCGGCTGAGGGGGGCTGACGAAATGTTATTTCTTCTAGGGCGAGGGGGGGGGGGCAAGCAACAGAATTAGTTGGCAAAGTGTTTAACTTTTCCTTTTGTCCTTCAACCTTAATAACAAGACCCCTTTCATCTGTTCTTGCTATAGACCTTAATATTACTGACATTTCATCAATAATTTTTTCTTTTGTCACGAAACGTAGCATTATTTTTAGATTACTAACCTTGTGTTTAGTACAATTTTTTTTTAAAGAGTCCCAAAAAATTTCAGGCTTTCTAATATAAAATTTCTTACATTTCTCTAATTTTTTTTACCCCTCTACTTTACTTTCATCCTACATCGCCATTACGTGATTAATCCATCCGACATTTTGCGTCCCATTTAGCTCGCATCGTTTTTGTAATTTAAATTGCGGTCTGAACAGCGTGTAAGGAATTTACTTAAGGATTTTATTTCATATAAAGCCATAAATACGATAAACTTTACAACAGCTTATTCAGTAATCCAGATTAGCGATTCGACAAATGTTATTAAATTTCTTTCCACATCCTGCCTGCCATTTCGTGAGTAGACGAACAGCCATTTCGTGTTGTCACGTGATAATGTAAACAGGAGGCCAGATTCTTATAATTAAGAAAAGAAATTCTCATTTTCATTTTTATAACGTAGCTCTTGTATAATGAAGGCAGATTACGAATGCAAGATGATATAGGTTTAAAATATCATTTATTTTTTATACTATGAGTAATAATTCGTTATCTTTCCTCCATTCTGAGGCAGTGACATTAGTGTATTTTGAACACGTATAACGAGTAGTGTGGCGTGTACCGAAATTCTTACGTTACAAAGCAAGGCTACGTATGGCTGCAAATATGATAAAAAAAATTCTTTAAATTTTTTTATCCCTGTTTTCACGTTCCCTGTCGATAATAGCATTGACACAACTCCGTGAACCAGGTAAAGAATATTCCTGGAATAACATATTTCCAACGCAGTGTTATTTGGATCAAATTTAGGGGTATTATAAATACAGTAAGGAGTGTATCTACTCCTGATATAGTAGTTGTAAATCATACGGCTACAGACATAGCACTACAAGAAATTTTTATTTTGGTTATTATTATTATTTAAATAACCCAAGTTTTATTAAAAACGTCGTAAGCTCTAGACAGTTAATCGAGAGCGTTTGTCTGCGTCTGTATTTGGAAATGCCGCAGTAAGAAGATTTCTAATGACGACTCCAGTCTGTTAAAATACAAACTATACTTACCGATATTATTTGCCGAGCATAGTTTTTATTGCTTTTAAGAAACAGAGAAGGTCATCTCAGCATTGAATCTAATATAATTATAAGATGGTAATCGTAAGTTGATATATTCGAAGAGGCTATCACTAATGAAAGTTGCTTAGAAAACGCACTTCGGGAATGAGAGAGAGCAGAAGCAGTGTGTGTGGATTTCATTTCCTGCACTATAGTCTGATTTCGGCGATGCAGTTCATGTCATTAATTATGTAAATAATGACAGCAGAAGGCGAAGAGTCGTCATTGAAGAGTAAGGATTTATTAATTAAATCGCGAATTAAAAAAAAAAATTGGAGTATCTTTCTGCGCTTACCAAAATTAACATGACCGACACTTATTAGATTTAATTCATTTTATAATTCTAGCCTATAATCTATTTACTTAAATTTTGCATCCTCCAACAGTAAGGGGAGTTTATCCTTCATCGTAGGAGTCGGTTCAAAATCACTTTTTAATCATTTTGCCACTTATCATTTAATACCAGTATAACATTTCATAGCATATCTATTTGAACAAATAATTATATTGCAAATTTAGCATGATTAAATGACAAATTAATTCAGTTATGCAATTATTGCAATTCAGTGATCATCATCAAATATAATAATTTTCTGCATCAAAGCAAGAATAAGAGTAATACAATCTGCACTGAATATTTTTATGCTTTTTGTTAAGTTTCTGGCTAAGGTAAGCGCTAAGACATTAAACTTACATTGTGTTATAGGTATTAATATAATCCTTTTAAAATGTTGTAATTGTTTTAATAATTAGCTACTTATATTCTTGTTGTGTAGCCAAATCTAAGAAATGTTGAGAGACTAAAGTAATGTTTTAAAATTCGGTTTTAAAGAAAGTTTACTGCACGTTGTTAAGGTAATTGCTTAGACGTGAACATAATCCCCATCCCCACGAAATAACTCTCCAGCGGACAAAACCTTTCTTAGTACCTATCCCAAACCCCACTAGGAGATACGGATTCAGAACAAAATCCACGAGTATGAAACAACTTCAAGTGTATGTTCAAACAGTTGTATATCATCCAACAAAAAATAATCATATTACTTTGAATAACAGCATGATTGCTGTGGTGTTATGACATTATAAATTATGGATACGGACACCCCATCACGAGGAAGGTCTGGATGGCGATGTTCTTTGAGTTCATAAAGGTCATCATTTTACCCTCAGCGGATCCTAAAGTTCTTTAATTTCTAATTTTTATTTAATTTTTGACAATGTTATTGATATTTTTGCGCTTGCTTAATTTAATCCCCCAGCTCCCCAGTATAGTCACCGTATTATTTTTTTTATACTGTGATACCACTACGTTATGTTAAGTTACAGGAGCGTAACTAAGGCGGGGGGGGGGGGAGGTTTTAGACGAACTCCCCATTTATTTCCTTGACCCTCTAAGGCCGGTTTCACGGAGAGCCACTCAAATGCGGTGATCAAGTTTAAATTTTTCTTACAGTATGGCTCCCTTGAAATATGAATTTTTACTTAAAACATTTTCTTCGTTAAACTACAAACTATTCTACATATTACCCTCCCCTCCCCCTTGTAAAATCCTCATTACGTCCCTGAGTTAATAACATGCAATTAGTGCAAGTTCACCCATGTAATGTTTGTAAAATATCGAATCAAAACTTGCCGTACACTCTTAAAAACGTTCAATCCCCACCCTCTGTCATTGTGCATCGCCATTACGTGATTATTCCGTCCGACATTTCGCGTCCATGTCACTCCCACGACTTCTCTAATATTAGGGATGGTTGCTGCCTGATAAGTGTTCCGTTCCTTATTTAAAGTTTCACCCCAGACAATCTTAAAATACTAATAATAATATTAATCTATTATACTAACTAGTTAAAGCAGCCATTTCAGAAAATAGTTTTAAATCTCTCTTCTCGCCCGCCATTTTGCTGATAATTCCGCCATTTCGTGATGCCACATTTTGATTTAAATTCAGATAATGAGACCATCTTACTGACACTTTTTCTTATTATTATTACTATTATATTTCATTTACGTAAACATACTATTAATATATTATTTTTTTATGAACAATATAGTTGTCATTTATTATTATTTATTATTTTCTCTATTTCTCTCAGGTCTCATGGCATTAGTGTAAATTTGACACATATAACGTACAAGTTTCTGTATAATAGATAATACCAAGAATAGATGAGCATATGTCCTTAGGGATATTCTTTCTTGTTTTGATCCCAGGAATCCCCCCCCCCCCTCCCCCGACATTTATTACAAATGTGTAAACTGCAGCAAATAAATACTGTAATTTTTAATCCTGTGGACACTTGAACAGGATTAAAATGCATAATAATGTAATAAGAATAGAATAGCATTAAAACAGCCCAGGATAAAAACCTCATCGGGCGAGAACCCCATGGACAAAAACCCTACTCTATTTTTAATATCTGTTTTTATTATAAGCTTATTTTTTTGTTATTCTACCCTAATTTATCATTATTGGTAACCTACGCATATATATTACGCACATCTTTGCCAAAATAAGACAATTTGTACTTATTATCATCTTCGACCAGCATTTTTTTTTCATTCTTTAACTCGTTACCTCCATTCCCTAGTTTCTCCTTTCCTATTCACACACCATAATTCAGATTCACTCAGGTTTCCCCCTCAAACAATCTAGCCTTTTATTCGTTAATAAATAAAGAAATAATTCGTTAAGCTCATGTTGATTAAGGGCCTCTTAATCTGTTTTCTCAAGTGAATCTTCTCTATACAAAGGCCTGATAACGGAAACGTCATACATTGTTACATCATCATTAGTCGACCATTGTTAATCCTATTTCTACCAATAAGAAACCCTAAATTTGGTCGACTAATGATGATGTAACAATGTATGACGTTTCCGTTATCTACTGAGTTTTTAGTAACAATGGACTTACATTGTTGAGATGAGGAACACTTGGGTTATAAACAATGTTACTATATTGTTGTTGAACACTCAGTTGAGAAGTATCAGTTGAGAAAGTAGATAATGAACTGGCCTTAAATAACCTTATAAAGTATTATTAGCATGTTCGGACAGGGTGGTCCATATAAGTATAGACATGGAAATATCTCGAAAACAAACCATTGTACGAAAAAATGTCCAAAATCAAAAGTTAATTACTTTACGGGAGAAATTCATTAGCCAAAAAATTAGCCCCCCCCCCCTTTCACAAGTAATTTTGAAATCTTAAATCGGAACCCCTATTTTAATGGTATATTCAGATTGTACACAATATTAGAGAAATGTTTTATTCTTGGTGTTTTTTCAATTGAGATAGAGGCCTTGAAAGTGTGGAACTTTTAAAGTTTTGACCCAATTTTATCAATGAAGACAAAGAGATAGAGAGTGGGTCTTGCAGACATTCCTATTCTACTTTTTAATGGTCTTTAAGAATCCCAAGTCAGAATTACGAAAATCCAATATTTTTCAATACACACGCACAGACTCTGTGTCACGTGGATATAGCAGAGTGAATGACAAGAAAACGGAAACGAGAATAAAAATAAAAGAATATTTTATTGCTTCTTAAAATATTGTAAGAGTGAATGTTCATTCAAAAACTTATCGGATGTCAATTGAAATTTACGCAGTGGATTAAATAATGAGTAACCCGTCAAATCTTGATTTTATTAATAAAGTCAAATAGCTCTAATTGGAATTAAGTGTCCCTTCTACATGTCGATAAATAAAAGTCACTGAAGTCGAATCGGTAAATATGGATGACGAAAGTCTTCGGCTGACAAGTAGCACGATGTAGCACGTGATGAGTCCCTCGTCGTCTGCCTTGGCAAGACGAGCGAGGAAGTATCGATATGGTGCGTTATATCGAAGACTCGGAAATGTGTTGTCTGTCGATGCTGGCTGATTGTGTGAAGACGTAACACTGGATCGCGAATTACTGAAGCATCGCTGTTACAAACGTAGCACACATTGATGACACCTCGTTTATAGGGAGTGCAAGTGACTACGTCACAGCTGACGTCATTTGCGCGATGAACGGGCCGAGAGCCTAGGAAATGGGATCGCTGGTTCCAAACATTGGAACCACGCAATATACGTACTATACTTCGTCCAACAAGAGAAAAACAGGGTGTGTTTCCGGTCTGATATCGACTACTCACTCATCCGCAATGCTTTGTGGGATCTCTCCTTCAGCGGCTACACAAGTCACTTTGTAATGGCGACGCCCGTGCAACAACTCTTCAGCCAAACAAGGAAAAACTATTCACAGCCAGGCTAGGGGATTTGTGTGGAACGTATTTTGCTACTTTAAAGGAAAATAGTGTTTTAAAAGCTCATCTGCTTTGATAGAAGAAACTTCCAAGTCAACGCAAGTTTCTTTCTCTTGCGTTCGAACAATTGTTCAAGAAGGAAACGAAGCGTCTTCATGCGAAGCTACCACCCCCTCTCCTCGCTTTTCGACTCCTGGAAAGAAAAGGCCCAGGGAATCTCGAACAACGATATATATAAAATTGAGTTAAAAGACAATTTTATGAAGTGTACAATATTTTTAATTATAATCAAAGCAAAGCAACTGAATAATATTAAAGCTTCTGCTGCAATATTATAAAGCGCTTCTTCAATGAGACATGAGACAGAAGTGATTAAGCGCATGAAGCCCCCTTTCTCTGATTGGCTAATCTGAAACTTCCTGTGACACACCCTGTTTTTCTCTTGTTGGATGAACTATAGTAACGTTGAAACGGGCGGCCAGTAAAAATGACATCTCTTAAATTATTATGTTAATTTGTGTAATTGATACTATTAAGACATTTAATCTCATTATATAATTTATACATTAATATTAGAACGCTTTTTAATCACTTAACAAAAGAATGCCATCGTTCGCGGATCTTTCTTTCTTTGGGAAAACGATAGATGTCTAAATCGCTATTTTGGCTCCTTCTTGAGCAGTGAGGAACTAAACAATTTCACATCTTAAATGTGTTATAAACACTGGGCTTATACAAAACGATTTTATTCCATCCCTACGTTGGAACCATGTTAAATCCCGAAGCGAGAAGAGTTGGTTGGAACCAAATCGAGTCACGTGACTGAAGAATTCCAAGGACTGACGTCACACTTGCACTCCCTATAGGCGATTATACACGATCTCAAACTCATGTATGAGAGTAGCAGTAGAGTTGCGATGTGGCACTTAAATAATAATCACACACAAATCGCTGAAGCTTATTATAACTTAGCCGGCATAATCACACAGATTTATAATAAAGCTTGTACTATATCACACTGGATAACACACTACTCTTAACTAAGATTAGAACCCTCAGAGATAGCACTCAGAAACACAAATAACGGCGTTTTGACGACATACACAAATGATAGTACTTCATTTATAAAAGAACATTACACATTCGGCGCACTGAACTCGTGATGTGTAACATTTGGGAACAAGAAGCCACTACAGTGTTACAACTGCCTGCGCTTCGGACACGTATCCATGGGCTGCACGGAAGATCCTCGTTGTAACAAATGTACAGAGGGGCACCAGTCAAGAGATTGCCCCAAGATCAAAGGACAAGACCCCCCAAAGTGCATCAGATGTGGAGGACAGCACACATCAAGCTACACGAAATGTCCAAAATACCCCCAGGTTCAAAGGATGCTTAGTTCTAAAGTGATAGCAGGCAAATCCTATGCTGCCGCTGTGTCTACGCCGGAAGATAAAGGCCTCAACATCAACGACCTACCAGGTATGTATAAGCAATTAGGACGCATCTTTCATCTGTTTTCTAATCTAGGCAAAAGTTACCCACAGTTGAGTGGGCTCCTTACGACCAACTAATTTTAGTATGGCTGCACAACGTTATACTGTAATCAACAAAGGTGAACTTCGGTGCGTGATATGGAACGCTAGGGGCATTCCCCGAAAGCGTATCGAGTTTCACAACTTTTTGATAAAGCAAGAAATCGACGTTGCTTTCCTGTGTGAAACTCACCTCAAACCAAGCCAAGACTTCAAGCTACCTGCCTATTGTGTGTACCGTAAGGATCGAATGGCTTCAAATGCTGCAAGATGTGCGTCTGGGGGCGCTGCGATCATCATTAAGAAGGGAATTCAACACCAAAAATTAGTATCCAAGTCTTATGCAGGTATGGAATCGGCCTCCATCATTATCAATAACGTCTCCTGTGGTGAAGTGAAGTTCGTGGCGCTCTACAATTCACCTAAACATTATCTTGACATTTGCGAGCTTGATGAACTCTTCAGTGGTGACACTCCAGTCGTCCTGGCTGGTGACCTAAATGCCAAACATCCAAGCTGGAACTCCAGAACGCAGAATTACAACGGCATGATTCTCTATAGGTACATACAAGGTAGAGATGATATCATCGCTGCTGGACCAGTGGAGGACACCTACTACTGCGATCACTCCACTAGTAGTGACGTTTTGGACATATCGCTCTTGAAGGGTTTCTTCAAACCGTACAATATCTTCACGATTGATGACCTCTCTTCTGACCACAAGCCTGTGGCGTTGAACTTTGACAATGTTGACATAAATTTCCGAGAGGAACTCGTACATCATCAAGACTGGAAGCTCTACAAAGATATTCTTAAGGATTATGGCTGCCATCCCGACGTTGCTTACTGTACAGAGGACATCGATCAACTTGTTGATGACATCACCAGATGTATTAACAGTGCCATAGAAGCTAGTAAGTATCCATCAGAGAATAAACCTTCTCATCGAATCCAACTCACTCCTGGAATCCAACGCTTAATTGCTGAAAGAAACAGGACCCGTAGACTATGGCAACGCTATCTGAACCTTGGCTTAAAACCAAGTACAACAGGCTAGTGAGAAGAGTCCAAGAGGATATAAAAGAGCTTCGAGACACTAGGTGGAATGAAAAACTCAAAAGCTTGTCGGCTCGCGACAATTCCATTTGGAGTATGGTCAGAGCTTTACAGAAGAAGAATGATACACTTCCTCCACTCCGTACACCACAAGATGGGTATGTGCAAACTGATCAGGACAAGGCCAAAGTCATTGCAGATTCACTGGAAATGCAGTTTGTTACTCCTACCAACGATAAGCTCGAGAGCCAAATCATGTCTCAGCGTGTGGAAGAAGGTGTTGTCAACTTTGATGAGGTCCCGCAGCATTTAACGAAGAACAGCATCGAGGCTGGAGAGGTCGCCACCATCATAAGTAAACTGAAATAGAAGAAGGCTCCAGGAAGAGACAAGGTGAGTAATAACGCACTTATAAATCTCCCGAAGAACTTTATTGACTATCTCACTAATATCATTAACGTCTGCTGGAAATTTTCTTACTTCGCTGTGGCTTGGAAGCAATCTATTGTGTTGAGTATCCCCAAGCAGGGGCAAAATCCTGCAATTCCGGCGAGCTACGGACCTATTAGCCTGCTACCCCCGATGTCCAAAGTGTTGGAGAAAACGATTCTCGTCAGATTCCAAGACCACAACGGCAATGCGTAGTAGTTTCACATTCAGCGGGAACAAAACGGGGAGCTACTTCCTTCTCTGCTTTCAGCCTGCGTCCTCCACCCCCACCCCACCAGCTATGCGAACTCCGCTCTGATTGGTTGTTCGATCGGTCGTTCTTTCATCCAATCTGTTGCTTTCTATATATATCGTGATAACATGGCTTTCTTGGCATCGTGTACATGTATATTTTATATTTTTTTATTATTAGCAAAAATGACAGAAAACGAGACACGTGCACAGAAATCACGCTATCGGCGAATTTCAATATGGCCGACTTGACTGGCGGAAGTGGGTTAGAAACACGAGCGGGTAAATCCAACGCCACCTAGAGAACAGGTGTTCTTTAGGTGGCGTTGGTAAATCCAGCACCCTCTGAAATAAATCACAGGGTGCTGGTAAATCGCCCTGCTCCCGACCTAGTGCGCATGCGCGTGGACTTTGCAGTTTTCTTCAAACTGTCAGATTTTACCTGAACAATACAATTGATCATCACCGCCGTACGAGGACGAAGAACGCCAAAACCATTTGTATCCATGAATCTTTTTTTTAATGTTTAACCTTTTTCTTTAATTTATTAACAATCTGTTTATACTAATAAATAAACAATGCTTAAATGGTAGGCTTTTTTAAAATTTACTGAATTACCCTTTTTGCTTTATAGAAATTATTTAATGCTGCATCAATTATATATTTCAGTAAAACCGTATAATTTTTTAAACGCTCAATATTATTTGTTGTTCATGTTAAATATGTGTTATAAAGTATAAATTTTTAATTTTGTCCTTACATTTTTTATGACAAAAATTTTTTATAACTCCTAAAATGCTTCAAAATGTGTTTCGCACGATAGATTTGAAACTTTTGAAACTTAAAATTATAAATCTGTTTTTAGTGTTATAATTGAATTTTTTTTTTTTTTTTTGTTAAAATTCGCCCTAATTCAGGGAAATAGTCAATTTTGGGAGATTCTGCATTACGAAAAATAATGAAAACTATACAGCCTGCATCTCCCCCCCCCCCCTTTTCGAGAGGAATAGCTGATAAAACCTATTTTTTCTCTACTCTGTTGTGACGTGGTGATAATGACTTAACATACTGTTATAAATTCAAATTTAAAAAATAAATGATCAAAGTTGCAGGTTTTTTGAACGGAAAAATATAAATAATTTGCGCAGTATGTTTTTTGACTTGCAAATATCTTAGAATCTTCCGAACTTGACTATATGAAATCTACTTTGAATTTTACTTTCATCCATCCCTGATATCATATATTGGCAAAACGAATGAATTTTGCAAAATCTATTCTTAAAATGTAAATATTTGTAACTTTAATGTGTCATAGTTGCTTAAAATATCTAATTCATTATTATTATAAGTGAGATCCCTGAAATTGACTACTGGATTAATAATCGGGTAAAATGGCCTATTAATTTTTGGCTTTTGGGAAAGAAACATCTTTGGCAATTTTAAGTTTCATTTCAATCAATCCTATTCTGTGTTCCCAATTTAGCGCTTATTTTAAGCTCCCAAGAGCGAAAATTTTCAGTTTTTCGCAGTGGCACTATTTTAGCGTAAAATTTAGCGCGATAGTAGTATTCTAGCAGGATTTTAACGCTTTTTAAAGGAGTTTTACTGTATTTCAAATCTAATGCTGCGAAACACATTTTGAAGCATTTTAGGAGTTATAAAAAATTGTCATAAATTATGTATGAACAAAATTAAAAATTTTTACTTTATAACACACATTTAACATGAACAACAAATAAAATTGAGCGTTTAAAAAATTATACGGTTTCACTGAAATAGATAATTACAATAATACAGTATTCAATAATTTCAATACAGTGAATAATTGAAATTAATCACTGAAATAATTATTTAATTTTAATTATTTCAATACAGTATTCAATAAGCAAAAAGGGTAAATCAGTAAATTTTAAAAACCTACCATTTAAGCATTGTTTACTTTTTAGTATAAACAGATTATTAATAAATTAAAAAAAGGTTAAACATTAAAAGAAAAAAAAAAGATTCATGGATACAAATGTTTTCGGCGTTCTTCGTCCTCGTACGGCGGTAATGACCGACTGCATTCCTCAGGTAAAATCTGACGGCGTTTGAAGAAGACTTCAAGTCCACGCGCATTCGCACTTGGTCGGGAGCAGGGCGATTTATCCCATGGAGGTAGGAATGAATTTATTCCTACCTCCATGATTTATCCGCTCGTTTAGAAACAGTTGCTAAGGATTCTGGGACTGGAGAGATGCTCACTCGTAGCTGATTGGCTGCGCATTAGGAGCGCATTATACGGATTTTGGTGAACTTTTCTTTTTGTTTTGTTTGGAATTTGCTGTTGAACAAATGTGCCATTGGAATTTTTTGTGTATCTTTGACGGTTTTCGAGATAGAATTTGGATCTCCTAATTTGCATATTTGAGATGAAAAGTGCTCCATCAGATACAGCACCCTCAAGTTCCTATTCATTTCCTGTATTGGAATTTGCGTAACTACATTGGTATCCAAGATAGGAAAGTGTCCAACGACTTTTGACTCGCCCTGTACATTAAACCAGTGAAATTAATCAGTTTCAGGGCAAGAAGTAGAGTCCGACATGATTCGAACTCGACTTCTTGCCTGAACTGACTAATTTCACTGATTTAATGATGCCGAAAATCATTCACCTGTAGTCAGGGCATGAGAGTCGACTACTTCGTCGAATAAAAAATAACATTCAAGAAGTTCTATTCCACCTACTGACCTAAATTAATTTTTTAACTTTTCAACTTGGGGGTGGGGATAGGGGAAAAGACCAATACCCTTAACTCCCTTATTTTAGGATGGTTAAATCCTCATTTTCTCCCCTACGAAGTGGCCAACTCTGATGCCCCAAGTGAAAACGCTTTTGGAATAAGGTGTACATTTCGGCTACTAAGCCGCCTTCCTCAGCATGTACATGATAAACAAGGAAATACAGGAATGGACCTATCAGGAAGCAAGAAGTTCCGCCAACCTTAACCAATCAGTGACTGGCATGGGACCTGGGTCACTGTTTAGGAAAGGTTGGGGGAATTCTTCTTACAAATTTCTAAAGTTTCTAGAAACTAACATTTTACTATTGGTGGTAGTGTCTAAAAATTTCACTTTAAATCATAATTGTGTCCGCAATTAGGGATATGGTCGGCAAAGTTGGACACGCCCGTTTTCACGTTTGTGATGCAGGATATGTTCTTTTAATCTTTTAAAAGATTAAAAACATTGTTCAAAGATTGTTTTATCATTTAATTAGGCGTACACTAAAACTACCGTTAAGCTCCGAAAATAGAACTAGAGAATTGGATAGAATAAAAAAATATGCTATCCTCAATGGTTCGATGATTCAGTAGTCAATATTTATAAAAAAAAACAACAACTTTAAATCCAAAACGTCACTACCTTAGAACTTCAAGTAACGATATTCTCTTCTACAGCCTGCAACTCAATAAATGGATTGTAACCCTCGTCAAAAGATTCGGTTTTAAAATAGCCTACAAAAGCCAAAACTCGCTAAAAAAAATTCTTGGTAGTGCAAAACGCAGCATAGCAGTAGAAAACAATTAAGGGTAATGCAATTACTTGTGCCTCGTGTGGATCCTATTATGGTCAGACGCGGAGATCTTTTAAAAAAAAGATTAAAAGAGCAAATATCCTGAATCACAAACGCGAAAACGGGCATGTCCAGCTTTGTCGACCATATCCTTAATTGCGGACACGATTATGATTTAAAGTCGGTTACATTTTTACATACTACCACCAATAGTAAAATGTTAAATTTTCTAGAATCTTTAGAAATTTGTAAGAATTCCCCCAACCTTTTACTAATCAGTGACATAGATCCCATGCCAATCACTGCTTGGTTAAGGTTGGCTGAACGTCTTGCTTCCCGATTGGTCTATTCCTGTATTTCCTGTTTTAGTTGTCTGAATGTACACGCCGAGAAAGGCTGGTTAGCAGCCGAAATGTACATAGGTGCAATAAAAGCTTATATTTTGTGGATTAGTGATCTCTACAACCCTCCATTTATTCTAGCATTGTTGGTTTTCGTCAATTTCCTTTAAATCCTGTATTAACAATAGGATTATCTTTAAAAAGTGGCTCTCAAATTTATTTATAAAAAAAACTGGAAAAAAAATTGAGAAAATAGAGTAAAATTACAAATGGTGGGAAGGTTATAGTCTGAAGAAAGTAACCAGTTAAGAGGAAAGTAGGCAGTGATGTGCAGTAATTAAACTACAAGTTAAACTACTTGTAGTAGTTAAAAAGAAATTTACAACTATTCAGCAAAATGTAGTTTTAACTATGTAGTTTAACTATATTTTAAAAATAGTTAATTACAAATTAATCCAGATTTTAATTATTTATAAGAGAATTTTCATTTTTTTCTTGTATTTTTTCATCTCTGCTGGCTTGATGCATACCAACGAAAAAGACCTATAGCTAGGGTTGATGTACCATTCCAATGTTACTACCTACAGTATCGGTATCATTTAGCGCAACAGAGCTGTATCCAAGATTTGGGATGGGGAGGTTGACCCAATTCTGTATGCGGTGAAGGGGGGGGGGGGGCTCCAATCTACAGAATTAATTGGCAAGGTGCAAAATAATGGAGCAAGACAGTAAGAAGGCGATACAGTGAAACCTCCCATAGCGGACGACACCTAAGGGACAGTTTAACAAGTCCCGATCCCTTTGATAGGAACTCTTGTTTTCCCTCTAAATAAAGGACACCTCTATTTAGCGGACAAAATTCATGGTCCCATTGGTGACCGCTATTTGGAGGTTTCACTGTATACAGAGATACTTGATATCTGGAAGGTCCATTAATATTGAAATACTTTTCAAATTCATGTGTTTGCCTCTTCTAATAAAAAATATGGAATCCTGCGTGGTGAAATCATGCTATAGAGAGACGTCAAAGCATAAAAACGTAATAAAATCAATCCAGCTTACTGTATAATTCTGATCAACACTATATATTTTTCCTGAAATTTAATATGTATTTTAAGTTATATCTAAGGCACTGATTATGAAGAAATTAGTTTAATTGTACCAGCTCTACTTTTTTATTTATACGAAATTACAATTTTCTCTAAAAATACCAATTCTCCAATCTTTTCTAAGTTTCTTTGTTATCAAATGCCATGAAATGTCCTTTTATACAATTTTCTTGAATCAACGGCTTTAGGTTGATCTTTGTAAACTCCAACAGTAATTCGTCCATCATATGATAACGCTCCTCCATTGTACATATATCTTGGTGATATCTTCTACCCTGTTCTTCACTGAAATCGCCAAGATTTTCTGGGAATCGATTTAAATGAGAGTGCAAAGAATGAAGCTTAATTCTCATGTTGCAGCCCAGATCTTTCAAATTAGATAGCATACACTCAATTAAGAACACTTTGGATTCTTTTCGTCAATCGTGCCAATAACAATGGCAAACCCTCTGGATCGTCCAAGTTACACTTTTTCTCCCCACTGAAAAGCATAGCATTTACCGCGGGCAAATGATAACATTTTTTGTACCTACCATCAGTTTCTTTCTTATCGGCCACACATTTTGAGGCTTAAAAATATTCAAAAACAAGAGCTGTTAAAAAAAACTAATGTTATTGATATCAGCGTATTTGAATAACCCTAAAAGTGCAATATTATAAGGGGAAAAAGTTAAAAATGTTTTTTGTTGACCAGTGTAATCTATTAGTATTTTAAAGTTTATTACGTAAGTGGATAAATAAAAAAGTAATTGTAAAAGTAGTTAACTTTTTTGTAGTAGTTAAGCATGTAGTTATAATTACTTAATTAAAAAAGTAATTGCAAAGTAATTGTAATTACTAATTTTTAAAATAGTAGTTGTAGAACTGTCAAGCAACGATAGAGTATGAGAACTAATGTCTGAACTTTGTTAGTATTGAAACAAAAGAAAAAATAAAAATATGTGTCGAGTTTGCTAAACGTAATACAGGGTGTCCTATACTTAATATAGGTGATGGCCAAAGTTTTCCAAAATTTTGAAATTTTCAAAGTAGAGTACGAGAATTTTTAGGATACCCAAAATTTGAAAATATGGAAAAACTTGGCCATCCCCGACTTTTTTTTTCTGTAGGGGTATTTAAAGAACAAAGTATATGCAGATAACCCCCAACTGGAAACTGCAATTACACGAACTGTACAAAACCTCATTCCTGGCATCTTGAAATGTATATCAAAATTGGCGCAAAAGTGTTGAGCTATGCCTGCAAGAGAATGGCATCATTTCGAACATTAATTATAAATTCTTTCTCGAAGGTACGTGCGCAACTTTATTTCATAAATTCAGTACATATTACCGGCGTAAACGTTGATGTATTTGTAGGAAAAGAGTTCGGGAATTTTTAGGACACCCTGTATAAAGTCAACTTGATTTGGGGAATTTGAATTTAAAAATTTCTTGAATATATCTTTAAAATATTAATAACATTACCTGTTGGGTCAATAAAATACCAATACGTAAAAGGGAATACGTTATCAAAAATTATCACCAATTTCCCGTAATCTGAGTAACTGTAGTTACTTCTTCCAAGCTACTCATCTACCAGCACGACTGGATTAAAATACAATTTACGACAAATTAGTATTGTTTCTCTATTTAATCATTTTTAAATGCTTGTAAATAATTTAATCCTTTCGGTACAGTTCATCGTAGATAGATTGCAAATAGTTTAAACATCCCCATAAATTTAGAAAAAGCATATCCACAGTTTCCAAGTTTAGTACCCCTATTCTATAACATTTTAACACTGGTTGAAAAGGTTTGTATCGTTCTTTGAAATATTAAAGTCCCATAAAGAGAATTTTCTTTATGCATAACCGAAGAACGATAGATACTTCCAAGCTTCAATCTAAGAGTACAAATGTCAGGATATGTTCGTATGAACACGAGGTCGAAGACCTTTATTTCTAGAATTATAACGGTTTGAAGGTGTCATGCAATGGACGAAATTAACGTTAAAGTATAGGAGTTGCAAAATGCGTGATTTATTTCTACGGTATAACAAGACAAAACACTTGCTATAGCAAACGGTCAAAATTGTCTCCGTTAGATTCCAAGGAAGCCTCTGCACGTCTCCGCACGGATTGGCGAGCCCGTTGGAAAATACCAAGTGTATATCGAACTGCAAACCATCCGAGAACAATTGGGCAATTGAGGCCGGTAAAAGCCAATAGTGGCGCTCCAAGAACGTTTCGAATCTGATAAGAGCTTAATTTTCTTCAGGCAGTTCTTTGAATTGTCGTAAATGTTCTTCTAAAGGACACCTTCAAACAGTTATAACTCTAGAAAGAAGAGTTTTCGGCCCCATGTTCATATGACATTTTCTGCTCGTTTTGATCTCTGGAACATATCCTGAAAAGATGTACAAGACCTTTCAGAAACACCCTGTATATCTACACCGAGCTGCCACTTTTTTAAGTAACCTCAAAATAGGCAAATTGACTACCTGACAATATCAGAACGGACAACAAGTCGCACCTTGGCTCGAATGGGTTACCAAAGCCGAAGACCATCTGGGGTACCATGCTGTCAGAGAAGAAAGCGCGCCTCCTGTGGGCACAGCAGCACAAGGATTGGACCATTGAGGATTGAAAAATGTTACCTTGGTCAGACGAATTAAGGTTCCTGCTCCATGTTGATGAAAGGCTTGGAATATGGCGAAAACAACATGAAGCCATAGACTCCTCCTGTCTTGTGTGGACTTTCCAAGGTGGAGGAGGAGGAATATTTTCTTATCATGAATTGGGTCCTCTAATATCTGTAGACGGTCGTTTGAACGCCAAAGCCTGCATAAACATTGTTGCAGATCAAGTTCACACCTTCATACTCACAGTTTATCCGCATGCAGATGGCTCCTTCCAGCAGGACAATGCATCAGCACAGAGGGCAAGAATCACTATGGACTGGTTTCAGTGACCGGCTCAGTTCCCAGATCTCTACCCCATTGAACATCTTTGGGACGAGCTGGAAAGGACCGTTCGTTCCTTGCCTACACCTCCATCGAATCTCCGGGGATTGCCTGAAGTTTTCATGTCTGCATGGGCCAACATACCTGTTGAACGATTTCAGCATCTCGTTGAATCCATGCTTAAACGAATACCGGCGGTTTTGAGGGCTACTAGACAAGTGTACCTAATAAAGTGGCAACACGATGTATATCACTATCCAAATCAGTTTGTTTTAATTACGAATGATAATATAAAAAATTGCCACTTAATCACTCGATCATTGACCATTCAAAACAATTACTTAAAAATTAATCAAAAAAAAAAAAAATCTTGAAAGTCCATAAATCGAGTGATTATGAGGCTTTTTGACGTAGTCTCTCCCTAACTATCCTACTCTAATTTACTGTTATCCGATCTCTTACAGTCACTCAACACCTCATTTTTATAGCGTCTTTGACATTCCTTTTTAATTAAAGTAAAAAAAAAATGACACAAAAAACTAACTAGAATTCATTATAAAGCAATAACACTTTTATTAAGGATGAAATAAAATGTTTTGCTTTTGCAGTACAAACTGCTTCTCTTTAATTTTTGTTTTGAAGTAGGCAACTATAAAAACACAGTTGTAACATCTTAACACATTAACAAATTCAATTTTGTACAAAAGATGGACAGTTTTTTTTTGCCTTTTTTAACTTCATACCAAACACTAGGTTGGTGGAAAAATTAGCTGGACATCCAGTTGGACAGAGAGGAGGCGGGCGAAATGGGGGCAAGCAACACGGTGGAGGAGAGTCACACTGCGGAGGTGGAGAGCGATATCTCGGCCGAGGAGAGCTACATTTCGGCGGTGGTGAGCCACATATGGGCCAGGGAGAACCACATTTCGGCCGAGGAGAATCACATTTCGGCCGGGAAAACCCGCCATTGGGCGGCAGAGAGCGATAACCCCGCCGAGAACCGCGATATTTAGGCGGTGGAGGGAGAGATTTCGAACATGAAGGAAGACCCTTGGACATTGGAGGGAGGCATTTCAGCGATGCAGGAAGACATTTGGGCAGTGGAGGGAGAGATTTCAGTGATGAGAGAGGACTTCTTGTTGGTGGGCAGTGACATTTTGGTAAAGACAGGCAAAATCTACCGTCTTTGCGCATCCTTATAGTGTCTGAATCTTCAAGGAGAGCCAAAGCTTCTTGAACTGCCTTTACCAGTTCTCTTTCGGACATGCAGACGGGATAATGAAACTTTATGTATTCCCGTATATCAAGTAGTGAAGCTCCCCTACCAACACTGTAGTGTTCCACAGCAGTCAGTACGTATTCGCGAAAGGGCTCTCTGCTTGCCATCTTGATCCTAGTCCAAAATAATGGTTTTTAAAGGAGGACAACAAAACTTTAAAAATTATCGCTTAGGTAAAAGTAATGCTTACCAGAGTTACCAAGAAATTTGGATGAAGAGGCCGAAAGATAAGAGTCGCCTTAACGCAAAAGATGTCTTCAGAACTTATGCTGCTATAATCATGATTTACGTGAGCGCGATTTTACGTGCTGTCTACCCTTACTCAAACAACAGTTATATCCACTCGCGCATTCTATTGTTAGGTTTAGAACACCAGCCAACAATTCTATTGTTGTGGAAATAAAAAAAAAAACGAAAATAACGGTTGTAATTTTTGGAAACTTTTTTTTATCACGTATCCAATGGTGTCACTTATCTGCTGCTTTATATTTTAATTTATAACTTATTAAATTCATTTTTCCATTCGTTTGTTTGTTATTGAAAAATAAAATACGTTATTTAGTTGGCTATTTACAGAAAATACTGAATTGTAGAAATTAACTTTGCTACGAGGCGTGTATTTTAAGTACCGTTTTGATATATAAAAACAAGGACAATTTTTAACATCTTAATTTGTATATGAAAGCTTGGACCTTAATCTACTTTTCAGCATAATTTACACTATATTAAGGCACTTATTGTATTATTGCGGTTATAAATGTTTGTAAAAACTCTTGAACTTTAGCCTAAAAAAAAATCAATTAAATCTCTTTACGAACTAATAGGTTCTGATGCATGTATTTTCCAATTTCCAAATATTTTTTCAAATAGTCTTCAATCCACGTAAGAAAACAATGCAACTGTTGCGTGGGGTACAGGAAAGACCCTTTTGATTTAATACAGTGCATAAACGTACAGTAATAAACAGTGCATTCTCTTTCTTCCACAAAACAGTTGTGCTCCTCTTCAACGTGGAGAGTTATTTTCTACAAGTTTCCTCTTTTTTGACGTTTTAGATACGAAATATTTTGGAGCGTTTGGGAAAATTGTGGGCAATGCATCGTCTGGTAAGGCCCACAGATCCCTCGGTATTTCCACTTTATCCCCATTCACTACATGGACAAAAGATTTTAAAATACAGGGTGTCCCGTAAGTCGTGGTCGTAAATTTAATTGTATGCATATTCGATAGCAAGGAACAAAAAACTCCCTATGAACATAGGTCGAACAACGCACCGTTTCCGAGTAATGATGATGATGATGATGATACGTAAAGAAATGGAAGGAAGTAGACCTGGAAGTAGCCTCTTCCTCCTGCCATGCCCTGTTCATGTAAATGGAAGGAAGTAGACCTGGCTGATTCATTGCGACTACATGGCTGCAGCAGGTTACAGGCTCCTTATTGACGTAGTCAAAATCTGATGCACATGTATCAATTGTATATTCACCTGTTTACTTGGCGCTTTGTATGGTAATTAAACAAATCTTTTCCCTCATATTGATATAATTTTTTCAAATGTATGATGAAAAATGTTCCTTGCGTATCCACGGTTTCAGAAAATCACATATTATAAAACATTTCAGCGCGTTTCATCAACACCACCTAAAGACAAGGCCTGTTCACTGAAACGTCATATATTGTTATACGTAGCCAACGAGAAAAGACAGGCCCCGGCGCGGAAAAGTCACCTGATCATAGTAGTCCGGCCAACAATCCAACCTTCATTGTTTCCAACAAACGAAAAAATTTTGATTGTTAAAATCCAAGATGGAAACAATGAAGATTACATTGTTAGTCGGACTAGTATGGTCAGCTGACTTTTTTGCGCCGGGGCAACACAACGCCACCTAAAAAACAAAGCCTGGTCACTGCGTCATCACACCAGGGCTGACAATCCAACTTTCATTGTTTACAACAAACGAAAAAGCACCTGTTGTAATCAGCGTTTTTTCGTTTGTTGTAAACAATGAAAGTTGGATTGTCAGCCCTGGTTTGATGACGCAGTCCACAGGCAGTCAGAAGGCTTTGTTTTTTAGGTGGCGTTGGGCAACACCACCTAGACAGAAGGCCTGCGCACAGAAATGTCATACATTATTACATCATCATCAAACGGCCAAATTTAGGGCTTATTCACAAGTAAATAAATAAAACATAGACTGGAGGTGACCTCCAAACATGATGTATTAATTTTTCTTTTTGGTTTTCTTTAAGACACCTTGTGAGAGCATGACTGTCCGGGTGTCTGCGATAGCCCAACCGGGTGAGGCATCGGCCATGATAGTCGAGGTTCCTGGTTCGAACCCAGGTCGCAGAATTTTTCCTTCCATTATTCGAAAGAAAAATTAATACTTTAGGGCTTAGTAGAAATACGATTAACAATAGCCGCTTTTGTGTGATGTAACAATGTATGACGTTTCTGTGCTCACGCCTTCTGTCTAGGTGGTGTTGGCCGAAGCCTGTCTTTCTCGTTGGCCGGGGCCTGTCTTCATCATCAGAGGGCTTATTATTGGTAGAAATCCTTAATTGTTGGTAGATATCCAATAATAAGACCTAAATTTCGCCCTCTGTTGACGTATCAATGATATTTCAGTGAACAGGCCTTCTCTTTAGGTAGGGTTGGTTTCATTTATTAAAATTTATTTTTATTTCTTTACAGAAGAAGCATAATTTTAGCCGAAAACAATAATTACGGCGCCGCCATCTTGAATGCTATTTGTGACGTCAGAGTCGAGTTCGATTGAAAATTTTACCCTACACAATACACGCCGTGGCTCACGCAGAGAGAGGGTCCTCCAAAAAAGAAATGAAATGCAACTGTAATACCCAATATACAGTTATACCAAGAACAGATGAAGGTAGATTATACTCTGTTCAAGGAAAGATGAACACGATGTGTCCAGTTAAATTTCTGATTTCAATTGTTATAAATTCTTGCTAAGTAAAAATCATAACGTATAGAATATGAATTTACACAATCATAAATTAAACATTTCAGGAAGAACCGCTGGCAAAAAATTTTCAATTATTACTGGAATTTGACGGTCGTACAACTGACGTATATCATCGATGCATTCATGGTAGAAAGAAAGGATGGTGTGTGCACGCGCATCTCGAGACATGTGAATTGCACCATGGCCGACTAAAAGCACATCACGCCTTATTTTTAGTCGGCCGTCATAAAAGAACTTGCGCGATAATTTTAATCATCATTTTCTATTAAATTCAATACATTCAATAGTTAGTACGTATTTAAAACGTTAACTATCCTACCATACTATGCAATGAACTAAGAAAATCAACACTCAAAAAACTCGTAGCTTGAGGTGAAATGAATCGGGTGAAGGCAATACAGAGGAAATATTTGGAAAAATAAAATTGCTCAAATCTATAATATTAGCTTCTCTTCCGTCAAAATTCCTTGAACTAATTTAAGTGATAACGTAGCTCCATCTTTTATCGAGGCCTACGAGAAAGACAGGCCATGACATCCAAAGGTCACCTGACAATCGGGGTCTGAGCAACAATCCAACCTTTTGTAAACATCTCCATCTTTTGGAAACCATGAAGGTTGGATTGTTGCTCGAACCTCTTATGATTTTTGACTGCCCAGCTTTCTCGTAGGCCTCGATCTTTTATTGAATGACGTATAATATCCTCGTTGGGGATTAATGTTACTTAAAAAATAATACTGCTATAATCTATTCATTCCTCTTAACACGTTTTATTTTTTCTTTTGTTCAAGGCGCCAATGCGTTGATAAAATAATTTCCATTTCCAAAGCTCTATTTCACCTGTTGAAAAAAACAAGCAAAATGGTTATTTCCAACTTAAATTTCACCCTTGGTTATTAGTTCTAGGCAGTCGCATTCCTTGAGACCATTAACGAACGCTTTCGCGATAATGAGGAATACTGTTTATACAGGGTGAATACAAAAGTCTGAACCCCCCTTTTATTTTTTTGAACCGAAGCAGATATGTCAATTTTGATGAATCCAATGAATAGGAAGTTGTGGGTGGTCTATCCCATGGTGCACTTTTCATCATCCCAAATATGCAAATTAGGACACATTCAAAATTTATCTCAAAAACCGTAAGGGATAGAGAAAAAAACCCAATTGCAAACTTGTTCAGCATAAAAAAACAAACAAAACAAAAAAAATCCAAATCGGACCAAATAATCACCCACAATCACGGGGTGAACTGACGCCACAATCACCATAACACAATTGGGTACGGAACCTGACACCAAAACATGCCTTTTTAGTTGCTTTTCCGCATGAAAGTGAATGTGAGTATGGTAATTTATGTTAATTTTTTGATTTGCATGCTTTACATGGTGGAAATATCAACATTGTTTCCTTGTGCAGTGTGCCTGTTTGTAAGCTACAAACAGCTCACCACGTGATTGTGGGTGATTGGTTGGTCCGATTTGGATATTTTTTTTTTGTTTTGTTTTTTTATGCTGAACAGGTTTGCAATTGGTTTTTTTTCTCTATCCCTTACGGTTTTTGAGATAAATTTTGAATGTGTCCTAATTTGCATATTTGGGATGATGAAAAGTGCACCATGGGATAGGCCACCCACAACTTCCTATTCATTGGATTCATCAAAATTGACATATCTGCTTCGGTTCAAAAAATAAAAGGGGGGTTCAGACTTTTGTATTCACCCTGTATTGTGGTATTTAGCGATAGTCGCCAGCCATCATTTTCCAGCCTAACGATGGGCAATGCCAGGCAAGTGAAATTTCATCCGCATTAAATGTTAAAGAAAATACTAAAGTTATAAACCAGTTTATCCTGAGGAATTAATATTAATAAATCATTTTTGACAACTTTATAATCACAGATTTTGAATACACAAATTAAAATATAAAAATTGCTTAAGAATTGAAGGAAATATGCAATCAAAATTTCTAAAGAGTACAACAACATTCACAACTATATTTCTAATTTAATTTAAAATAACAGATTTATTAAATTAAATTAGAAAGATATTTGTAAATATTGTACTTTTTTACAAATTTTGATTCCATATTTACTCCGATTGATAAGCAGTTCACTCAGGTTTCTAAATCTTACGGTTTAACTACACATTTTTGGTAAGAATCGGCATCTTGGTAACTGGAAGTTTGCACTTCATTCCACATTAAGGCAAAATGAAAAATAAAGATTTCTGAAATGAAAGTAATCAGAAAAAATTCCACATCTGTTTTGATATTTTATTAAAAGAAAAAAAAAAGTACTTTTACTTAATTAATCAAAAATTAACAATGGCTTTCCCCCACCTCCAATAAAAATGCTTTCACTAGAAATGTACAATAAATGACACAAAACCCTTGAAATAATGTATATAGGAATAACTTTTATTAAGCATGAAATAAATGTTTTGCTTTTGCACTATAATATCTAGAATTTGTTTTTTCAAGTAGGCAACTATTATGCACATTAATGAATTCGATTTTATACACAATGTCATTTTTTTTTGTCTTTAAATTCACCTCGAAGCCTTGCTCTGCGTCCAGATGGCAGCATAGGGACGACAAACGCGGAGGAGAGCCACATTTCGACAGAAAGGAGAGGAGTTTCCGCGGAGTAGAGCGACATTTAGGCCGTGGAGGAAGACGACTCAGCAGTGGACAATATCTCGGTGGTGGGCAGCGACATTTCAGTGAAGAACAAAGAAAATTTACCGTCCTTACGCATCCTTATTGTATTTCTTCTCAATGTAGACCAAAGCATCCAGGACCGCGTTGGAAACGGAAAATTAAACTTCATGTATTCCCTTATGTCAACTGACGAAGCACCTCTTCTAGCATTGCACCGATCCACAGCAGTCTAAACGTATCAGAAATCACTGCTCTGCTTACGACATTGAACCTAGTCCAAAATATTGGTATAAAAAGAATAAAAATTAAAATAAAACTACCGATAGTGTATTAAAAAAATAATAATTACCGATTGTGTAAAAGGTTCGCTTATCAGAGTACCGTGCAATTTGAATGAAGGAAGCCGAAGGAATGAAGTCGCCTTAACAAAAATGGTGTCTTCAGAATTTATGTTGTTATAATCATAATTAACGTGACTGCGAGCTCACATGCTGTCTACTGTTTACTCGAACGACAAGTAGATTTACTCGCGCATTGTATTGTTAGATTTAGAACTGTAGTCAACAATGTGTTGTGGAAAAAGAAATTAAAATAACGTTTGTAATTTTTTTAATCATTTTTATGTCATAGTTGCACGTAACATTCCAACATGACGAGGCCAACAAGTTAACAAGGCCTGGAAGCGGGAAAGTCACCTGACATCTCCGATTTGCCCGTGATCACCAACACCAAACCGTCGGAGACTGGAAGATCTACTGGTAGGATGAATCCCGTTTCCTATTGCACCATGCAGATGGCCGATGCAGAATTTGGAGACAACAGCAGGAAGCATTGGACCCCTCCTGTCTGGTTTCCACTGTTCAGGCTGTTGAAGGCTCTGTAATGGTCTGTGGAATATTTTCCTGGCATACTCATGGTCCGCTGATACCTGTAGAACAAGGCCATAATGGTCAGGGATACCTAAACATTGTTGCCGACCACGTCCATCCCTTCATGGCTACTGTGTTTCCCCTTCATCCCTTCGTGCAATTATACTACTAGGGGTGGCGCAACACAGTATTAGGGGGATGTTCCTAATAACTGGCTACTCAGTGTATGTTAATCATTATTCATTAAATTAAAATAATCAATTAAAATTTCAAAATGTTTAGTTTAATTTGGAATCCAGAGCAAATAAAAAATCTTTCACTAAGTACAGGGTGCGTTCACAAAGTTTCAAGACTGGTCTGAGAACAGAAAATGTATTAAACATTTTTGTACAGCGAACTAAAAGTCTTCGAAATATGACCCTTGGACATCAACACAACGCTGCCAGCGTTTTTTCCATTGTTCATAGGCTCCCTGGAAGGCTGTCAAAGGACCTCGTCGAAGCTACCTGGACCGCTGGAATCCTGTCGAATCGCTTCCCTTTCAGGTCTCTCTTAATTCAGGGGAATAGAAAGAAGTCGCTGGGAGCTACAGCCTGTAGGTCGCGGCTGTGTTGCCACGTTGAACTTCGCCAAAACTTCGCCGGCGGCGAGCGACGTGTGAGAGGGTGCATTGTCGTGGTGAAGAATCCAATTGTCTTTGATCTCCTGGCGCACGCGGCGGACACGATCTTCAAACGCCGGAGCACTCTCCGAGTTTTCGACGGGGTTCACTGACACGCACTCACGCCACTAGCGATCTGCTCACTCCAGCGTCTCGGAAGTAACTGCCGCTGGTGCTGTCGGTTAGCTGACACCCCCACTATTTCAGATCCCCTGTCGGTGAAACCGGTCTGCGCACCCTCCCCTAATCAGGAAAAAATCAGTCTTGAAACTTTGTGAACGCACCCTTATGTCAGAATGATAAAATAGAATTCAGTGCGTTCCAAAAGTTTACCCAATTAGGTCTACCCAATAATTTGCCTTCCAAAATAAAAGCTTACTTACTTGAAACTAAGTTGCTTTTTTTCTCGTACAACAATGTAAAACAATTGGAAATAAATTCAAACAAACAATAGTTATAACAATATTTGCATTTCAACCTATTTCAAAAGTATAGGCAACACCAATGACGTATATTAAAGATAGACTCCGAATCCTATTGTTAACAGCGGCAAAAAGTGAAGCAAATTGAGCCATGATAGTTCTGGGCAGGAGTGAGCCGTGGAGTAATTAGCTGT
>JAHWFO010041365.1:2654837-2678293 GCA_023313115.1 Rhysida immarginata | reverse complement strand
AACGTAACAAAACTGTCAGGTAATGTTACGTTTTGTTGCTGAACACGTAATAGTAGCTGACGGTTTTGTTACGTTGTGCGATCGTTAAAATGCATTGTTATGTTTGAGCTGTAGCCAAATTCATTCAAGAGAGGGGGCAAAAAACGACTTTTCAGCACGGTCTATAGATATTCATGGTCATCGAGCTCCATTGTTAAAATGAAGCTAAAGTTTCTAGCTCCCGGGAACTAGGGCGGGAACTCTATTGAAAAGTGGCGCTGCATGTACAATCGGCCCAAAAAACGCCTGCAGCGCCGCCCTATCGACAGGCACTTGTGTCTTTCTGGAACACAAGTTTCATTTCTTCATCTTCTTCTTCAAGATTTTCCATACTCGGGATGAGAAAGTTTTCCAAAACTTGTGATTCACATTTCCCCTACTCCAGTTGCTGTGAAGCATCCGCACATCATAGCCTTTTGAGGAAATTTCGCAGTTGATCTCAAGCAGTTTCGGTTGTATTCTTCTCCCTTGGAACGATAAACACGGCATCCTTGGCCTCTAACACTGAGAGAAAAGGTGCTTTCTTCAGTCCATATATGACTTTCAGTCATCAGGTAACCAACCCTCATGATATCTCGCACACTCAACTCATTCATTGCGTTATTTTCAATTTAGATGAGGGTTTTTTTGGAACACGCGCACAGTAGCCAAATTCAGTTAATCTTCGCCAAGTAGTGATTTTTGGTACCGTCTATCTAAGATTGAAGATTTCTGGACCAAAGCACACTGAAGACTGATGCTGAGGCATGCCTGTATTTTTACAACAGGTCTCAACTTTCTCAAGTCACATTTGCTGGTTTTTCGCGATCTCCTAGTTCAATGATTTGCACTCAAATAGTCCCATTCTCTTCTCTTTCACGTTTCTGGCACTTGAACAGTCGTTATACAATTTCGTAAATTGTTTTCCCTGAATCTTTAATCCCAACAATGGTTAACTGTGTTGCTTTACCCATTGTGGAATACTGCTTATTAAGTGAAAGTCTATCGTTATACAAATTCTTTAATTTTAATAGACAAATTAAGTGATGTTTCTAAACTTTTGAAACGAGAGGGGGTCATTTCAATGGCACGATATTCAAACTTATTTGTACCAAATATTAATCTTTATATGTCGTATTAAAGAGAAAATGTCGAACTATAAGAAGGTGCTATGCATTTTTACATAATGTTGTCCAGTTTTGTGGAAAAAAATATCACATGTGGTGCACCGTTTGTTTGTGAAAAAGTTTCTAAAGTTTTGAAACGGGCTTGTAGATGGGACGAGTTCTGAAGATAATGTAAGAGGTATATAAGGGAGGCCCGTGTAATTTGGAACCCCTAAGGGAAAAGGACTGTTACTTCTATTTCAATTTTCAAACTTAGGTATATAGTGGACATTTCGGGCTATCTTTTGGTGCACTATTTTTATGAAATACTATAATGATATGGGTTTCATATAAAATTTAAAATTTTTTGCATTCGGTTCGAATTACACAACGGGTAGTGTAATTTGAACCAGATGGTCCAATTACAACAATAGGCAGTAATAGCGAAAAAATACAAGTACACAGACCCCTTTTCTTTAATCCATCCCTGATACATACCGGCACTGACACTTACTTAGTTACACGATTACCATCTTACCTTAAAGTAACATGAGACCGTACCAAAACAGAAAATTGGATATATTTTCAACAATAACTCAAGCAATACGACCCGTGTTTTTCATACGCTTCAAGGTAAGGGCTATGATCATTTTTCAATCAGGAGAGTGGCGCCATCTAACGTGCAATTGTGCAAAATAAGGGTGGTTCGATTTACACGACGGTCCAAATTACACGGGTCTCCCTTATATATATGGAGTGAAGAGAAATAAAGCTTTGAGATGGTTTAGGCATATACAATGTGTCCCAGGAAGAAAAATCAATATTTCGTGTGGGTACAGAATGAGTTATTGTAAGTCAAAAAGTTTTTATACGGAGTTTAATTGGAGTGATTTAAAGCTAAGTTTTCCATTTGCTGCCTACCTTCCAGAAGAATTAAGGCGTATTGTTATTATTATTGTGTACCGCCACTACCTTAACTCAAACTTTGCGGTTTGTCCCTAAAGAAAAAATATAAGTTTTCATTGTTCTTGTCTTTCTTTCATAACTACAGCATAAACAAAGGATCGCTAAAGCAAGCAACGGAAAAATAAGGGGAATAACGATCTAGAAAAAACAAGCGATCTAGTCTATTTATATTATCACAATACGAGCTTAATTTTTAATGAAGTTTTCGAATTTCAGTTGCAATTAACGACGGGATAATGACTGCCTTAGTGCCATACAAGATTTCATTCAAACGTCGGAGCGAAGGAATCAATATTTCTACTGAAAAACCTGTCTGTTCTGACATTTTTTAAAGTCTAAGCACGTGACCCTGTTTCAAAAACAATTATTAAAAAAAAACTTTCGTTCAACGGATAGTTGACAGTTTAAAATTCACCCAAGAATCGATTACAGTACAGTAACCCTCCTATAACGCGATTTCCATATAACGCGGAACAAAAATTGCGAATAGTAACCCTCCTATAAGGCTACCCTTATAACATCGTTTCTATGTGACTGTACAGTTTAATTAGATTTTTTTCTATTGCGGTTTTATGGTCGAAATAATGGAGAATTCCCCTGGGTTTTCTTTATTTTTTTTCATGCACGTACATAGCAATTTTTCAATCTGAACTATTAAGGAATTCTCAGTTTATGCAAATAACAACAGATGGCACGAGCAGCTCGATTATATTATGGGTGGCGCATGTTCGTTTATCCAATTGTTTATCCGATTGCGTCGCGGTTTATATACATGCGGTTTCCATATAACGCGCTACGAATTAATTTGATTTTTCTTTACTAATACTGACATTCTTATAAGACTGTACGAATTAACCTGACTTGTACGTGCTAATTCTGAGTTTCTTATAACGCGTTATGAATGAGTCGTGTTATAGGAGGGTTGACTTAATCATGGAACTTCCCCTCTTATCACCCCTTTTTCAAACCCTTCCGCATTTGATCAACGCCACCTAGAAAACGCCACCTGTGATTTGATACGTCTCTCTTAATTAACTTTTTATAAACTCTTCTACCGCCTACCTCTCCCTTACCCACTCCCTCCCCACAACCACATTATCCTTTTCCCGTACATATAAAGTCGACTTCGTTTTTCATCTCCCCAGCCTCCCCCGACGAAGTACCAACCGACTTAAACCTTCTAACAGTCTGGACACCCTAGGCATCAGCTCAAACATCATTATCCGCACATGCTCTGGTTTCACCCGCCCCTTAATGCTCCTATTTAACATCTCCCTATTCCAAGGAAAATTCCCCTCCCAACTTCGAACTGCAAAAATTATACCAATCTATTAAAAAGGCGACTCCTCCTCCTTCACAAATTACGCCCAATTTCAATCCTTCCCTCATTTGCAAAAATTTTCGAGAGTCTATTCTACTCCCGCCTATCCTCTTACATCTTCTCGAACAATCTTCTTACAACTTCCCAACATGGTTTTATTCCAAGAAGAAGCACTTCGACAGCCTGCTTCGAACTCACCGAATACATAATTTCCAACATGTCCAATAACAATTTAATTGTTTCCCTATTCCTAGACTACTCCAAAGCATTTGATTCCATCCCTCACGATATCCTAATATTCAAATTATCCCAATTTTTCAATAACCGCGGTCCCCCTCTAACCTGGCTCTCCAGCTTCTTATCAAATAGACAATACACCCTACATTTATTCAATAAAACATCCTCAACAATCACCCGTAATCTAGGCGTCTCCCAAGACTCAACTTTATCCCCTCTTTTTTTTAACATATTTATAAACGACCTAACTTATGTAATATCCCCTCTACCGTTAAAATTATACGCAGATGACGCTACAATATCCTGCGCTAGCTCTTCATTAAATACAATCAAGGAAACCTTCAACCCAGTCTTGAATAGACTCTTACATTGGAATACAATCAACCTTATGTCCCTAAATCTCGATAAAACTTTATATGTCATCTTTCACCAACGCAACAAAAAGCTCGAAAAGAACGAATTTTCACTAAACACTTTAACTCGGTCAAAATACTTTTAAATACCTGGGTATCCACTTAAATCATAACCTCTCCTGGGACGCCCACATTAATGCTTTAGCTTCTACGCTAAACCAACGCTTAGACCTTTTCTCCCGTCTTCATTTCTTACCCCCCAAAATCTTCCTTCTATTATATAACGCTTTAATCTACTCCTCGCTTTCCTATGGTCTTCAGTTTTGGGGTTCAACCACCAAATCTAACTTACAACGTCTACACAGATTGCAAAAGTGGTTTGTACGTACCTTATTAAAACTACGTAAACCTACCCATGTCTCTCACCTTTTTAATTCTGTGGGCATAACCCCAATACACCAACTCTACCATTATAGCCTAGCAGTTTTCATATAGAAAGCAATTAACAACATTTTAATTACATCCCTCCCCCAACCTTTACTTACAACCGTTTAAAAACCCCCCCCCCCCTACAACACACGACATTGAAATTCCTTCCCAGTCGCCCATATTAGACGTAACTACCAGCTGAAGAGTATCTCTATCGCCGGCAACAGACTTTGATCTACCTTACCCCCAGATCTCCGTTCGTCACCAAGCACCAATATTTTCAAATCCCGTTTAAAGAACTTCCTCTCTGCACCCCCACCTAACTAACTCCTGCCCCTCATCATTCCCCTCTATTTTTTTAAAATTGTTTTGTAAATTATCAAAAATTATATCTTTGTTCCCCATCCAGGGACCTACCTCGTCGGCCCCCGCCATACTGGCCCTGGATGGACGATTTGTATCTCCCTTTACATTAAATAAATAAATAAATAAATAAATAAATAAATACTCAGGTCAGAGTAAGATGATTAATATAAAATACTGTATTTACGGAGAAAATACTAAAGTCACAGAAAATGAGACTCAAAATGCATTAGTGAGATGTGCAAATTATTGAACTCAAACAAAGAATTTTAAAAGAATTGATTGTTCTTTACAAACATTTTGATGAGTTTGGTATGCTCTTCACGAGAGTTTTAATTTCTTTTGTTATCTTCATTCTTTATGATATTCAGATTAGCTCAGTTATGATATCATTCCTGATTTTTAATTACACAAATATAAGCATCAACAGACAAAACAAAAAGGCTGATGTCAAGGAGTTTTAATGAGGAAGGCTGGCACCTTTGAGGAAAAAACTAATTTTTTTTTAAGAATCTATAATAATAGGTAACATAAAAATTCATTACTGCATTGCAAACCAGTAATATTTGCAGTTTTAATTGGTGGTCAGTAAGATAGTTAAACTGCGAAAATATTTAAAAAAAAAAAAAAAAGCTGCGCTTAACCGTTCCGCTTTCCGCGGCGGAAATACCGCGCGCGACGTAAGCAGCGCGGATTTGACGTCATACCGCGACTAAAATCCGCTACCGTCTAGAGTTGAGATGGATTCAACATTACCGCGACGGAAAAATCCGCCGAGGTAGCGTCCGCCAATGAAATCAATGCATTTTGTGCGACCTTAACAATCTGTCCAAGATAGCGACGCGTTTGGATAGCATCGTTTTGGAGCGCAGCAATCTTAGCGAACATCATCAAATAAACAGCAGTATCTACGTCCATTTTTGCTTATTTGCAAAGACTTAAAACACTACGTCCATTTTTTTATCCGTTCATTATGGGAAAACGCTAATCGAACGAAGAGACTCTTGGACTATAGAGTAATGTGCCGCGATAGTGGGAACTGATCGGTGGAATATCCACTGCGCTTAACCGCGGTGGTTTTAACCGTTCCGCTTTCCGCGGCGGATAGTTGGAACGCTACTTCGGCGGATTTTGTCGTTGCGGTAAAGTTGAATCCACCTCAACTCTAGATGATAGCGGTTTTTACGCCGCGGAATTGACTCAGGAGTTTTTTTTTCAATATATAAATTAGTATTAAAGTTGATCACCCATCTTATTAAAGTCAGGTATGACTATCTCTTAACTTAAAAAGACATTTCTTTACAACTTCATGTCTCCAAATTATAACATACAATTTATTTTGGTGATTGTATTTATGGTTCTGTGCAGGAGTGTATAAGTCTTTTAAAAAAAAAAGTCTTATAAGTCATGTTAAAGCACGACCTACTGGATACTTACAAGGGAATCCCTCGAACATGTATGTCACAGATTTCCACCATATTGAAATATGTTACTCACCTGAAGCTACTATAGATGCTTGCAAAATAAGAGAGTGCGAAATTTTGTTTCTTTCAAAATAAACCGCGAAAACGAAAAAATTTGAGCACATAGCCATACAAGGATTCCATTGTTAAAGCGGATAGGCTAAGTGGGATTCCCTTGTTAGTACATATTTGAAGTACAGGAAAGCCTGGCCGATCTTTTTGAGTAATGAAAAGTCATACAGCAGTGCAAAGGCAGCTATACGAGGCATGTTTTTAAAGTAAGTACCGTTTTGCGATTCCGCCGCCGCAGCGCTACGGTCGGCGTTCCGCGCATGCGCGCTGGTTAACTACATCTCTTGTCTACGCACTGACGCCATTACAGTCTGATTCTTCATTGTATACGTTGTTTACTGAGTGTTTAAGATGCCTCCGACAATCGTGAGTCCCGCCGATTGTGAAGTACGGGCTGTTATACGATTTCTTAGTGCTAAAGGCGTAAAACCGATCGATATTCATCGGAATGGCGACATTCATCATCACCCAAAAAAGTGAAGTTTAAGCAAACAATTTCTGCCCGGAAAATCATGTGCACAGTTTTTTGGGACAGAAAAGGAGTATTGCTAGTGGAGTTTCTGCCTCGTAATGAGACAATCAATGCAGCGTCTTATTGTGAGACATTGAACAATCTGCGTCGTGCAATCCAGAACAAAAGACGTGGCAAGTTGAGTAAGGGTATCGTTTTGCTGCATGACAATGCCCGTCCACATGTGGCTAATCGGACCAAAGATCTCATCAAATCTTTTAAATGGGAAACTCTAGATCATCCTCCATACACCCCTGATCTGGCGCCCAGCGACTACCATTTGTTCCTGCACTTGAAGAAACACCTGGGTGGTCAGCGTCTTCAAGACGATAACGAAGTCAAAACATTTGTGATACAGTGGTTAACAAGTCAGGCGGCAGAATTTTATGAGGAGGGTATTCAAAAACTGGTGCCACGTTATGACAAGTGCCTCAATATTCACGGAAATTATGTAGAAAAGTAGATTAAGGTACAGGCTTTCATGTAAAAATAAAATTATTGCGATATCTTTGCACGTCTTTTTTTAATTCCAAAACGGTACTTACTTAAAAAACATGCCTCGTATCTTCATTTTTTTTTTTTTTACTCTAACCAGTAAAATAGGGGTAATTATCAGTTGGTAAGAGGGGGGTTCTGGGGATCGGAGCCCCTCGGTTTTGAAAAAATAATTTCAGCTATGCCTTTTCATTAAACGTAATGATCGCTAAGGCTTTCTGTATTCCCTGTGTGCGGTCTTCTTGGCACTTTTACCAAAAGAGCTTCGAAAAAAAAAAAAAGATTTATACATTCAGGATCTAAAAAAATAATTAAATAATGAATAATATTGATGTGTAGTGATTTTTAACAGAATCGACTATTTCTTTGAAAAGATTTTTTTGATGCAGGTGGAAGGAAAAAAAAAGTAATTCATACCTTCGTGATCTCCTTTTGTCTCCCATAACTACCTCCCGTCTAAAGAAAACATACCCGTTCAATATAAAAACTTATTTTGTAAACGGAGACAGACACGATATTTTGCTTTAAAAGAAACGGTAAAGTTGTCAGTATTAAGAAAATATCATTACAGCCAGTATACATTAATCTCCTTTCTAAATTATTTCAGCTTAGCTACAAAACAGAAAGAAATCAAAACAAATATCGCTAAGAACTCGCCACTGAGTTTCCGCTGTATTTTTTTTTTTAATATAAAAATTAGTTTTACTTTTATTTTTATTTATTTTTCATCTTGGATTCTAAACCAATGAATTTTCGGCGTTTATCCTTTTTCCTCTACCTCGCCATCAGCTACTCGATTATTCATTCAGCGGACGGAAAAGCGAAACTGGTGGCTCATCAAAAGAAGCCTATCTACAAGGCCGCAATTGTTGTTAACGTCTCAACACTGAGACAATGCCTCTTGCTGTGCAACAACAAGATGATCCAATGTCGCGCAATCTCTTTCAACCAACAGGAAGGAGTTTGTGAACTAAGGAGAGAGCAAGTGAATGATCCCGCGTCAATTATCGAAGCCCCAGGATTCAATTATTATCATGGTAAGGCGCGACACAAAAAATTAGAAACATGTTTTCATTGCGTTGCTTTCAATGTTTGCTTCACTTTTGGAATAATCAACATATATACTTGTCACAAAATAATCGACACGTTGTCCATAAACCATCATGACATTGATCCCAGTGACCAATAAAATCATTTTTTTTTTATTTCGCATCTTGCATACTCTGTTTTTCATAGTGACAATTAGATTTTGTACTGTGTTTGATGGTATTTCAAATCGGGTTTTGAAATATACTGGTGTCCATTCTTGAATACAAACCTAACCATTATTCATTCCCCACAGGTTTTCTATAGGGTTTAGATCAGGACTAATGGCTGACCATTCCAAGAATATATATTTTTTGAAATGAACCATTCTTTGCTAGACTGTAAGATGTGAACGGAAGCGTTATCTTGTTGGAATATCGCATTTGGTCCACCAGTTCTTGTCAAAAATGGTACCATGTTGTTTTACCTTTGAATGAAAATCACCCCATACCATGACAGAACCTCCTCCTTAGACTCGTTTGAAAAATGACAATAACATTTTAGTCCATCAGGACCGTCAAAGTTGAATTTTTTTCCGTCACTAAATATGATTACCATTCTTTGCCCCATGACATGTCTTGTCTGACCACTTCAATCTTGTTTCAATGTGTCTTGTCTGAAGTTCTGGTTCTGGCTCCATTTGTTGTACTGCGAATTTCCCACTTAGGTTTAAAACACGAATCCGCTGCTATCTTTGACATCTGATTGTCCAATCCTCAAGGAAGAGCCATAGACTTTTTTCCAGAATTGGATTTCCCAGCTGCATTTCGGTGACCATTCAAATATTTTGATACTGTGGACTTCCCTCTCCCCAAACGACGTCCAAGCTCTGCAGTAGAAACATTCCCCATGGCACAAGCTTCAATCGTTGCCTTCTTTGAGTCAGTCAGATAATTTTTGCGCCTTATTGCAAATAGATAAGCAAAATGTGAGATAGCCAGCTTATGAAATCTGAATACGAACACATTCTACTCCTACAATAAAACCTGTACCCAACCAAACATTTTACATATTATCTGACTTAATAATCTGTATATAGTTTCTATTATATGGTGACAAGTGAATTCACCATTTGCTTTTTTGAGAGTGCCCACTATTATTGGTTTATCGCGCTTTAAAATTTTATTGAATCTAGCTCCTTCACAGAACTTCCTCAAGAATTCCGTTTAGCTGTTCTGATGTTGATTATTCCAAAAGTTATACAAAATGTTTAAAATTTGAAAATGGCTATATACTCCAACCAGCGAATCATGAGAACTGTCAATCACTGCGTTGCCATGGAAACAAGCTGGAGTAAAAATTTTGCCTCGTGCTGAGGTTGCTATTAAATGATTTACTGTTTAGTTGGTGGCCCTTAAAAATACCTTTTTTGCAATTAATAGGAAATTAATTTTCCTCATAAGAATCGTAATACTTTCTTGTTTGACATGTTGCTTGAGCACGTGTTGAACAAAGCGCACCTTAAGCTGGAAATATGAACGGTAAATAAATAAAAGAACTATGCAACGAAGCTAAGGCAGTAGCTGACTCGTGGTAGTTAGTACTCACATGTAAGCACGTGTTACGATGTTGAGTGCGTAACTCGGAAACTACTCGTTGCAATTCGTTCAAATTTTAACGGTATACACAATTTTATGTACCCAATTATTTCTTCAAACTTCATTATCCTAGTGTTGTAGAAAGTGAGTTATTCCTTCTATTTTCAGTGAATCTTGCGGAATGGAAGGCAAATAAGACAAAAGAAAACAGATCTTTATCGTCAACTACAACCGAACATCCAACTCTGCAGAAACCAAGCTCAGTAGTAGCAACGACCCCAACATTTGTGGCACCCATCGAGGAAAGTTACTCTAGATCACAGGTTAAGTTCAAAATAAGCATGTATTTATGTGAGAAGAATCTATTAAATATTCATAAAAATTCATAAAATGATGTAAATCTTGTATTGTTAAAAAAATTTATCTATAGGGTGAGTCAAAAAGATGGTTCTAAACATCTACTTACGATAAAGAACTCTTGAAGGTACCTCATTATCATAAACAGAATGAGCATCCCAAAGAGAAGATAATAATATTTTATTGTTCTCTTTGTTTCAAGAATGAGCATCTGTCTAACCGCTGGATCAGCTCTCCACCCATTCTGATTTTTTTTCTTCGTGGTTAAGTGAAGGACACTGTCTCTGTATAGAAAGACCTGGCAGAGGTACAAAGCCGCATCACAAGTTCCTTTGAACTTTCGAGCATAGAAATAGAAGCTTTGAAGCCTCTGAAGAGGCCGATATGCTATCGCTTTTATGGCAAAAATTGGATTATCTTTCGGACGTTTGTCGCGTTACCTGGGGCTCTCATATTGAATCGTTGTAATATAACTTTGATAGTTATACATATATCCGATTTTTCAAGCATAAAAAGAAACTACATAAAATCACTCCATCATGGCCGTACCCAGAAGGGGGGGGGGGCTGAGGGGGCTGCAGCCCCCCTGAAATTGGCCACCATGTCAACTACAATCTGTAAAACATGGTGGTAAATCTGTTAAACGTGGAATTCAGTCACGGTTTTGCCCGGCGCCTGGCCCGTACGGCCCATTTTTGCCGCGCGTGTACGGACAGATCCGCGAGTGAATGCAGGCGCACGGATGTGCCCGTCGGGCACCCATTTCAGCAGCCAATTCACCCATTTCACAATTCATCCATTTCACACGCGTTTTGCGCAAAAGAACTTTCTTGCTGGTCTCGTGTTTTGCTCACTCAGCAAACTCAGTACAACACTCAGCAGGCAACTAGCATGTCTACGTGTGTGTCGCCAAGGCCGGGAACGACCGCCGGTCAGATCCGTCGGGTAAAACCGTGAGTGAATTCCACGCTTTAGAGTTCTCATACTGTAAGGTGAAATGGAAGAGTTCACTTTATCGCGCTCAATAGGTAGGGATAGGTAGGGAATATTTTTTTTTAATGCTCTAATTTTCTTAAATCCTAGCACTTCAACAATAGGCTGCAAAGAACGATTTCGAGCAGGCTTGAGTGAAAAAAAGCAGCTCATAGATCGCGCATGAGGGTATAAAGTATACTATCTCTATGACGTCTCTACCTATTGAGCGCGATAAAGTGAACTCTTCCATTTCACCTTACAGTATAAGAACTCTACATGGAGGACCCCCCTACAAGTAGGATTGGGCCAGCCCCCCTCCCCCGAAAAATAATTCTGGGTACAGCCCTGTCTTGCATGTTTTTATTACAGTGAAACCTGCATAAGAAGGCCATCTTTGGTTCGTTATGAAAAGCGGTCTTTGCGACAGGTGGTCTTCTAAGAAAGGTGACAAAAAATTTGTTGTACAAAAGAAGATGTTACTGTATACACATCGATTATAATGAATGGAAAAAGGAATCTATCGTTGTTTGATGAGATTTTAAATATTTTCTTTTTGAGATATTCAATTTCATCTTCCGCCTTCTGATGAAAATGACAATGTTTTCACTTCTTTTAGTGGCTGATCTAGCGTAATACAATGTTCAGAAACTAACCTAACCTAACCTAACCTAACATAGGTTCTTCTGAACTTTCAGAATCTTGAATCATTCTTGTACAATTGGTTTCAAAACTGCAAAAGTAATAATAGTGAATGAAAAGATCACAGAGTAGCATGACCACACCTGGCTTTTTTTCTGGATTTCTGCATTCCAAAGATTCAAAGGATTTCAATTCAGTTTACATTTCAAGGCCGCACTGGGTTATTTCTTTTGTTATCATCTGACCAGAGTCTCTCACCTCTTGGAAATTTTTTTAAGAGCGTTCAGAATATATGCGCGCACCGGCTGACTGGCAACTTTTCTTGTCAACTAAATAGTTGCCCAAAATAGATTACATGGAAATCTGTAGGAGTGCGCACATTGTCAACTAAAAGATTGCAGCAACTAAAAAGATGCAACCAGGCCTATTTTCAAGGCAACTCAATTGTTGCTCACTCCTAATAGAATCAATAGGATATAGAAGGGGCGCGCGTAATGGTGATGATTTTGGTAATGGTGATGGTGATGATTTTGTTGCTCTGACTAAAAAATTATCACCCCCACTTGTTAAAACTTCCTGTGTTATTTTATCTGGGAATTTTTTTCAGACTGATTTTGCTGTAAACATCTTTTTTTTTAAAATCTCTCATAAAAATGGCAATTGGTTTAGAGCTATTTATTAGTGAAATCGACCTGCTCTTTATAATTAAAGTTAAATAAATATTCAGATAAAAATCTCAAAGAAAAATTATGGACAGAAATAAGCGAACAATTTGTTCAGGATTGGAATAAGCTAATTATAGTACTTGGGGACCTAATTATTGTAATTATTCTTATTTTGATTATTTTTAAAGGTTGATATTAATGAGATTTGGAATAAATTATTAAATGTTTAGCATAATTATGCGATTAATTTAGAATTAATAGAAGTTTCTTAAAATTTATTTTTATTTTATTTAGCGTTTATATATTTTTATTTTATATTTTTATAACCAATTTTTTATTTTATTCATTTATTTTATTTCATTACGATTGACTGTTTATTTTATCTATATAATTTTATTTTTAAAATACTTTAATTTTATTCTTATTTTTATATTTATTTAATTTATCCTTTTTTATTTTACTTTTTTATTATATTTGTTTTATCTTTTTTAATTTTTATTATATATTTTATTTTATTTACTTTATTCTATTTTGATTTATTTTATTTATTATACTTCAATTTTATTATATTAATTTTCTACAGATTTAATTTGTGTCTTTAGTTTACTTCTTCTATTTTTATGCTCGAAGGTTTACTTTATTTACCTATCTCATTTTGTCATTAAGATTTTGTTCGAAATCCATCTTGAAATAAAAAGGATTTGAGCGTATTTTGTGAATCACCAGCAACCATTTAGAAGACAGTGTGCGCGCACAAATAGCGTGAACAATTTTTTCCTCGAGCAACTTTTTCATCGCCCAACTTTTTAATCGACAATGTGCGCGTACGCTAAAGTGGTCTGGAAAAATGTGTTCCCTAATTTGGTGGCCATGGTCTCGTTAGACAGGTGATCTTCTTAGACAGTTCAAAAAGCATTATTACTATGGGGGGGGGGGGGCCCGTTCGGTTCTGTCCTGAAAGTGGTCTTTTAAGGAGGTGCTCTTCTAATAGGGGTAAGTCTTTAACACAAGTTTCACTGTATTTTCTTTCTTGAAGATCAACGGGTCACTAACTCAGATTCTACGATAGCTAGGAAACTGAAATTTAGGGCTATAAAAGGTACATATACCTGTGTATATCGTTAAAATTTGATCGAATTCCAACGAATAATTTCCAAGTTACGCATTCAACAAGCAATCTGTTTAAATAATGGAAAATACGTAAACACTAATCCACATCAATTTTTTTATTTCCTCAGATGCGCATTTCGGATTTCACAAATCCTTCATCAGACTCACTGATGAAGGATTTGTGAAATCCGAAATGCGCAAAGAAACAAGTGTGAACAAAATGCCAGAATAAGAAACGCAATGCAATAATTTTTTGAGCCCACTGGACGTAAATCTAAATAATGTGAAATTCTGAATAAAATTTCCGTATAAAGATTAGAGCATAAATTGTAAACTATTTTTTTACATAATCTCTAAAAAACTACACCAAGATAAATGAAGTGGGCAATGTTTGTCTTTGATACATATTAGAATTATAGATGTCTGATATGCTTACGATTGTTAACGCCATAGGAGCTTCTCGAATCTTATTTTTATGAACAACCTATTATTTTGTATATACAACCTATAGTATTAAAAGCGGCTGTGATAATGATTTAATCGATAATTTAGAAACTTTTTTCATATTTAAGAATTAGAATTATTTCAATAAGTCTTGTAATTAATACACCAGTAATTTAACTTCTTAGTAATAACCTATTAGTTTCTGCGCATCTCTATTGATTTTTTTTTAAATTAAATCTTTTTCTTCAATTAGGCTGAGAGTACGAAGAATCAGATGAGGAAGAAGATGGCTCCAAGATTTAAGAACCAGGATAACCTCTCTCGCTATAGTGATGGCCACATGAAATTCATGACATAGATAGAAAAATAACCAAAAGTTACACAAACAATTGGGCGAGTGTATTTATTTCATATAATATAGTTCACACTAAACTGCACATTATGCTACGTGTAATAAAGTAAAGCATTTCAATTGAATTCGTTTAAAATATCACGCAAATGAAGTCAGCGTTTCATCATATAACAGTAGAGATTGATGGTTTTGCCGCCATGGCTATCCGTGCACCCATGGCGGCTAAAACCCAATTTTTATTACAAATTATCAGGCAGAATAGCACTATATAACCTAATGAAATAAATTAAGCAAAGCAGATCCGTTAAAATTTCAATTCAGAAAATGTCCTATGAAAAATTTAAAATACAATTGCGTCATGTTAGTACCTATAAATAACAAAGATAAAACTTAAATCGAAAATTAAATTAGATAATTGTTGTAGTAATTTACACTTGTATTAAGAGTTTGGCATACCTGGAATAATAAATAAAGATATATTAACAATAATTTATTAGAATACGTTGAAATGATTTTACCAAGTTTTGTACATTTTGGTTGAGTCGGAGTATGCAGAAACTTTCCGATTCTCAAGTTATTATCATAAAATTCATAAAACTGTTTAAAGTTCTTCGCACAATTAAAAAAAAAAAAGCGCATAATATTCGGATGAATAGATCACTCAAAAATGAAACGGAAAAATTTCTACACGTTTGGATGTCTGTGCTGATAAAGCCTAGCTGCAGCAGTAGCATTCTCATTAGCAGCACCATTTCACTTAATCATGACAGTCATTTGCTTATCTGTGTACTCAGCCATTGTATCTGCAATGAATTGCGCAAAACTGGATGTGCATGTGACGTGATTTACATGTAGAAATGTTTCAGTTTCATTTTTAAGTGATTTATTCATTCGATTATGATGATGCTTCTTGTTAAATTGCGTTCATAACTGAATACGGAATAAGTTTGTAATTTGAAATTGGTACCTATCTGTTACGATTTGAGATAAATTTTGTGTAGCTCCTAACCCACCCACGACTTCTTATTTATTGGTGGCAACAGAGTTGGGATATCTCCATTTTCTGCACAGGTAGGAGAGCTGCAACAGACATTTTAGTCACCAATTTGCCACGTAATTTGTAATAAACTCCAGTAGTAGGATTAGAGTCGGAAACATGTTATACAATCTCGGAAGCCTCGAAAAAGCTCTTATATACAGGGTCGGGACACATTAATATGACCACCTCTCCTCGAACATGTTGGAACGTCTCATGGTATGCAGATGAAAAATCATTGCATCTCATTAAAAGCTGACAACAGCAGACGTGTAGTAGCATCCGTTAACACAGCAATTGTCGCCGTCATGGGCAGAGCAAGTGACTTGTCGGACCTCCAAAAGGGGATGATCATTGGCTATCGGGCCATGGGGAGCAGCATTTCAGAAACGGCCACCTTTGTGAACTGCTCTAGGGCTGCCGTTGTGAAGGTGTACCGCGACTGGACGAACCAGACAGTTTCGGGCAACCGAAGAGGTAACTGTGAGGCCCCACGGGCCATCGATCCTAGACCAATCGGCGTGCCACTGTTATAGGACATTTTTTGTTCCATTTGAACCATACAATGTTCCTAAACAATTATGCTGGATAAGTTTGGTTCACCCTGTATAAAGTTTGTTAGACTCTCATCAAATAATTCAATTTAAATTTGTAATTTTGAATAACATTTTTATCCAAAATTTCACTTTTTCATTAAAATGAAATTTACGTTAGTTTTTTAATTTTGTTGTCTTCAATTCTATTAAATTTTAATTTTTTTCCTTTGTTTATTGAGTTGAGATTTAATAAAATGATATGCTTCATTAATATTTATATTAAATTACACTTCAAGATTTTAATTTGGTCAATAAGTGCGTAGTTTATAATCTGCAATGTTTATTATTATTTTTTTTATATTTTATTCTTAAATTTGAAATTCACGTTAAGATGCACCTTTCCTTATCCGGAGACCAACTGCCAACTGAAGTAAAATCTTCGTTCACTAGCTACATGGTGTCATATCATGTTTAATGCCAAGGAGGAACGAGCTATAATTACGTGAAGGAGAACTCAGTGTTCACGCGAATGATCATTAAAAGAACCGGTTCTATGCTGCAATGTTAGAGTGGGGAAACTGGACAAAAGTCTGTACGTGCGTGTTTGTATGTTACTGGAATACAACCAAAAAGATGCACGACAGACCAAAAACTTATTGGGGTAAAATACCCTTGAAATTTTCCTGTTCACATACCATACTGACTGCCTATACTTTCTCTTTTCAAGCAATGAGTTGGCCGGGTATTCTAGTCAAACCTATGACAGGAATAATAAAACACTCGTGTAGCTAAGCTGTCTTCAAGTGTCCTAAAGACTGCTTAGCAGCCAAAATGGAAGCCGAATCATAAGGGGACACCTAACTCGCAGATCGGAAATTTGGTAGAGTGATATGCTAGAAACACGTGGACTCTGGTTCGAATCCAGGTTACGTAACTTTTCCTTTCCTGCCTTTTTCATCTATATACAGGGTGTTTCATAATTGGTGTCCCGTCTTTAGGTCCAAATAACGGCTCAAGGGAAAATGAATATTGAGTATTTGGTTTTAATGTCCCCTAATTCAGAATAAAAACATTTCGCGTCCCTGGGGGTGAAGGGGTAAATTTTGAAAAATTAAATTTTGTAGGGGTAGGGGTTAGACCTCATGTGTTATTTAGAAAGTTGTAGAGCATCATGTAAAATGTGGGTTTAGCAAAAAACCCGGTGAAAAAATCTCATCCCCTGCCCTTTATCGAGTGGGTAAAGTGAAAGGTATGGCTAGCTAATGTAGACAAAAACAGAAAAATTCATTAGAAACCTTTCACTTTACCCACTCGATAAAGGGCAAGGGATGAGATTTTTTCACCGGGTTTTTTGCTAAACCCACATTTTACATGATGCTCTACAACTTTCTAAATAACACATGGGATCTAACCCCTACCCCTACAAAATTAAAATTTTCAAAATTTACCCCTTCACCCCCAGGGACGCGAAATGTTTTTATTCTGAATTAGGGGCCATTAAAACCAAATACATGTACTCAATATTCATTTTCCCCCAATCTGTTCCTCTTGAGTCGTTATTTGGACCTAAAGATGGGACACCAATTATGAAACACCCTGTATAGAGCTAGCTAAGAGCAAATTGGTTCGCTAGTCCAATCATTTGATGCATCTACACTGCTGAAATTTATTAATAGCAAGGATATTATAAAGAAAAGCACGTGTGACTGACATTTTTATATCCTAAAAAATATTTCTGTAGACATTTCAGTAATATAGGTGAGAAAAAGCAAATTAGAGAAGAGTAATCTAAATGTCACGCCAGTCCCATTCCCGCGATATGCAAATCAGCAAAGGAGAAGTCAGCGGGAAGAACAAAATGTGAAGAATTTTTTACAACAGCACAGAGGAATTCCCGTCCAGGTCGCATGCAAGGAGGAAGAGAAATCTCTATACCTCTGGGCCGCGAGAGTGCCGTTTCGGATAACTTACGCTCGCCCAGACCTGTAACTTATCCTTGCCTTCGTACACCTGTAACTTATGCTTGCCCATAACACCAATCCATCTTCTTGCTGCCCTAACCTAACCTTCCGATAAATGCAGGGCCGGCAAGCACTATCTGGGCTAGGCTGGGCGCCCCTCAGCCGATGAGGGCCTCGGCGTCCCCCAGGACCCACCGCCCGGCTGTTGTGCACCCCTTGCACCCTCGGTAGAGCCGGCCCTGGGTTAGCATGTCAAACGGCCCTAGATTCGTATGTCAATCGATACGAATCCGTTTTCTGCCACTTCATGACTGGGAAATCAACCTTCCTGCGCAACAATTGATACCTTCCGTTTTCCTTCCGAGCTTCCTCATTCCAAGCTGGGAAAGAGAGACATGTAGCTGAGAGACTAGAGAGTCCATGGTTTCTCATTTGACATTCTCTGAATATTTTACCTTCTCCTGCCGACGAGTCAATCTCTCCAGAGGTCAAGGATTTTGTTTTCGAGAAAAAGCTTCGAATATTTGAATTAATAAAGAATCTGGTCGCTTGGCAATAGCGTGATATAGGAAACAATCACGTGAAGGAGAAATATTTGTTGTTGAGACATTAAATGTTCTGTGGCCATGCGCTGCATTTTCAACGATCGCGTGGCCCAACAATGCTGTCAACAAGCCAGTTGAACGAAACGCAGCCAAACCTCAGGGTACAAACGTGTCAACAATGAGTGCAAAGGAGCGCGCCCTCGAGATTTCGCGGAGGCTATTTTTGAAAAACTTCAATTCGGGTGAGCATTATATTGTGGATTCGTTTTGTGGGATAAGTGTCGTCTCGATGGTGGGGCGATTTTCCGAAGATGGCGGGGATGAGTCGAGAGGTGGAGAGGATCATTTATGACATTTACCACGCAATGGTGGAGATGGCGGCTGCGTCATGGGAGATGTCCAGCAAAATGGAGGATACGCTCGGATGCTCTTTGCTCGACCAGGAGAACGAGGACAGAATGGCCAATCTCATCATGGCCGTCGACACGACGGAGAAGCGGCTGGTGGATGAGGCGAACCGCCTCATGAGGTTGAAAATCTACTTTACTGTGAGCACCGATGACCAGCTGGAAATCAACAAGGAACACTTCCGGGAAGTGTTTGAGACGCTGCGGAAAGACGCGGCCGATCTTCACAAACTGTGCTTCACGACGGCGGAAGAATCATTGTACGCGGCATTTACATGCGAAGAAAACAGACAAAAGGAATTGGAACTCATCTTCACCGATTGGGCCGACTACTACCTAAAGCTCACCACACTCTTTGGAGAAATCGCTATCCTTACCATAAAGGCAAAATATCTGTTGTAGAAAACCCACAATTATTTGTAAAAAATACTTAAACGAAAAAAAAATTGAAATGTCTAAGTGTCCAAGTAATTTGAATGTGACGCACTGAATTTAATTTGATGAAATATAATAATCCTAAGAGACGATGAACAGAATGATTGGAATGCATAGAGTTGTGACGTCTCCCGCAATGTAATATCAAGAAATAAATCCTAAGTCCACAATAAAACTCTCTTTGTAATCTCATTTCTACTTATCTATAGGCATTATCACATTATACTTCAGGCATTTCATTTCCAATACACTGACGAGAAAATAAATTGCAACATATTGAATAAGTTTCGATTTAATCAAGATTAACTCTACAAATAATATAGGTAAATGGTCGTAAATAAAAATTTAATTAATAAAATTTGAAATAATTAAAGTTTAATCATGGATCAAAATCTTGTTAAATCCCAAGAAGGAGCTTTAGCAATGTCCTCAGCCTGGTCAAAAAAATTTCAAAAGATACCACATCTGCTTTAAACTCTTGCTCCTTTCTTGGAATGTTCACAAGCTTTTTATTGTGAGAAAATAAATTTTTGAATTGTTCGTTACTCATCCGTTGGTCCTCGCTCTCTTTTTTTATACATTACGCATTGCTTAATATACTTGTCAATTAACATACCATAATTACATGTAGTGGACAGTAAGTCGATCAAGATGCTTACATAATTTTAAATTCATTTTTAGTTTAATTTCATTTTCATGGTATTTTTTTTTTCAGACAACCTGAATGAATTTATTTGTGTATTGTTAAAACGAAACGAGCCCGTGCTCAAACAATCACCACCTAAAGAGAAAGCCTGCGCACGGAAACATCATACATTGTTAAATCGTCTTAAGCACGGTCTATAGATATTCATGGTCATCGAGCTTCGGCCATTTTCCATTGTTTCGAGAAGCTAAGGAAAACAGATTGCGCCAGGTGCCGCCTAGATCGCACTATTCCCGACCGCAACCTGCGATAGAGATTTTCATTGAAACTGAATACGAAAGTAAAGTTTCTGTCTGCCGATAGGGTGGCGCTGCAGGCGCAGTTGGGCAGATTGTACATGCAGCGCCACTTTTCAATAGAGTTCCCGCCCTACCGGGAGCTAGAAACTTTAGCTTCATTTTAACAATGGAGCTCGACGACCATGAATATCTATAGACCGTGACTTCTACCTATAATAAACCCTAAATTATGACTTTAATGTAACGATATACAGGGTATTCTCGAATAACGTGTACAAACTTGGGGGGGTGGTGTGATAGAGGGATCAAATCTAAGCAACATTTCCCTCTTTCATTTCTTTTCTCTAGGGCATTGTTTGAGATAAAAAATGTTGGACGTCGCGTAGACGTATATGCCTCTCAACCGGTGCTTCTGTAACACGTCAAAATCGTGGTCAATCGTGTAATAAAAAGAAAAAAAACACATTGCATACAGTACAATAATGTGACTTGTTTTTTTATGAAACACGCAGATATTTTACAATAAGTGTTCAACTTGACTCCCTCACAACGTCGCCGCATGGACTGACGTACACGTTCAAAAGTTCCTGGTTCTTCGCGAATCTGGTCTGCAGCTACGGCGATTCTGGCTACCGGATCCCACTGGTGTCTCGTATACCAATGTCGTCAAGTGTCAGGCATGTACCCAAGAATTTTTCCAGGGAAGGTCGAACTCTCGATTTATTGGACCTTTTGTTCGAATAATCCATTCCTTTTATTATGTTGTAATTACAGTAATACTAATTAAAAATGAACATATTTCAGTGATATTTTTGTCAAGTTGCTTGTGAAGTTTATGCTATTATACAATGTTGATATAAAAAAAAATCAACCTGCTTACAAAATTCGGATTTCATTTTTGTTAAAAAAAATATTGTAATAAAAATTAAAAAAAAACCGTGAAAAGAAATAAAATTAAAATCGCAAGCACTTTCGACTTAAGTTATCTTCGGGCAATGAAAGATGTGAGTGAGGAATTGTCGGTACGGTATAGTGTAGGTCAAAGGGGAAAAAATCCTTTTGTTTAACTGGAGTGATCAAGGAGTGGGATGATTGGTGGGGGAGGGGAAATGGCACTAGAACTGGCCAAATGAGGGAAAAAAGGGAAAATTAAAAAACTGAAATTAAAAACAACCCCTCGCCAACCACTCCACTACTCCTTGTTCACTCAAGAGTTTTTGATAGAATTTAAACAGTAGATTTAAATTCACAGAAATCAAAATCATGGACCTTCAGCATTTTTGGGGTGGTCGTTCGAACCCCCCGACCCGATCCCCCCTTGCGTACGTGCCTGACAGTGTCCCCACAGAAAGAAATCCAAACAACTGATTCCTGCAGGTAGGATTTCAACATTTTTAATCTCAAAAAACAACGCCCAGGAGAAAAAACTGAAAGCGGGAAATGTTGCTTAGATTTGATCCCTCTATTACTCCCCCCCCCCCCCCCAATTTTGTACACGTTATTCGAGACCACCCTGTATAACGTTTCCTTGCGCAGGCTTTCTCTTTAGGTGGTGTTGCTCAAACCCTGTCAAAATGTCTAAACGATGAACAGAGAATAACATTGTATTCATTCTTGACTCGTCACTACGAATCGATCCGAGGCCAGGCCGGGAAACTCCGAGCAACAATCCATCCTTCTTTGTCTCCATCTTGGATTTTAGCAATCAGTGTTTTTTCGTTTGCTGGAAACAATGAAGGATGGATTATTGCTCGGACCTCGATGATCAGGTGACTTTTGAGTGTCCGAGCAAGGCCTCCTATAATCTCAAGGTCAGTTCATTGGAAAAACATGGCGACGATTGAAGGCCGACTGTCTGTGTGAAATAAGCTGAAATAGAAAAGCACATATTATGAAGTTAGAAATTATTTATGAAGTTATTGCAGTTAGAAATGGAAATTAGTTATTAGTTAAATTATTTATTGTCATAGTCTAATTATTTAATAAAGCTCTATAGTGTGTTAAAGCGTAGTGTTCGCTTCAGTGGCGTAGCAACATTGCAACGGGCCCCCTGACCCCATCCAAAACACGAAATTCGGGCCCCTTGTTCGCTTGCTTCAGCCACCTTGCTTCAATGCTCAAGCAAGCCTCCGATCGTCGCCATGTTTTTTTTCAGTAAGCTGGCCTTGTGATTATAGGAGGCCTTGGCCCAAGCCTTTCTCTCTCGTAGGCCTCGGAATCGATTGTTTTATGCCATTACCTTGTTGGTAGTCTCAACGGTCACCGTTAGAGCACGTGCAATTGACTTGAAGGGATTCACGAAAAAGCCTTGTCTTAAATTCAAACTTTAAAAATCTTTCGAAATTATTTTATAAAATATGAATCATAAATCAATATAATTTGGAAAATGCTTTTAAAACTTTTTTAATGATAAATTGTGCCCCCGTTAAAACTTACATCGAAATATCTTGAAACTCGTCGACAGTTCTTCAAGATAGCCAGGATCTCAAGTACGCTGGTTTCAGTCAATAGGAAAACTCGACTGAATCGGTATCTTGATGAATAAATGCATCTCAACGTTGAATTTTCTATATGATAACAAGGTAGCTTGTGAAAAGGTTCAAAAACTGGCATAACTTTAAAAAGTCCCCATAAACTAAACGAAATCTTCGTGAAAAACTTGGCCATGAGTTTTCACACAGGTAGGCAGCTAACCGTTAGCGGACCCAGAATAGGGATCGAGCGAAGTGATGGAAGGAGAAAAATTTATACTGGATTATAGGCATATTTGGTTTCTGTTATAACCATCGAAGTTTTAGCAAAAATAATGCAATTTTTATAATTGAATAATTGAAAAGACAAATAGATCAAGTCCAGTTTGAAAAACCTTTTCACAAGCTACATCACGATTAATCAATTTTGTGACGTGGTTTATTTGTATTTTCAGCAATCCAATTAGAGGTCATAAGTCAAGATATGCCTTCTTATTCCTGTTTCAAACAAGTTCACGCAGCGACTTGCGTCCTGTTCAATGCGGTGTGCGACTTAGATACCTAACCTTTTTTAGTTGTTTTCTTCAGAAATAAGTCGTAGATGTGAGTGAGGAATTGCC